>JAGFPH010001769.1:163949-174482 GCA_018207615.1 Philaenus spumarius | reverse complement strand
ATCGACTACCACAGATGTCAGAAAGTAAAAGGAAAGAACTACGAACCTTGCAATTATTTCCAGAAAGTATTCACATCAATGTGTCCCAATACCTGGGTTGAAAAGTGGCAGGAACAGCTCAACGAAGGGAGCTTTCCAGGAAACATCTAATCTTTATGAATGACTTAGACATACTTAGTAACTGTAATCTGGATACAGTCCAAGAAACTATTCCTAAATGTTGTTTTGTTACCAAGATTTCATCTTTACTGGCTTAATTATAAATTGTTAAATCATAAGCAGAATTAAATTATAAATTTACTAGGAATTTATTGCTTTGTTATAATTTTTGTTGAAACCTGTCACTGAATATATTAAATGTTTTAAAAATTGATTTTATCATGATCGCGTATATGTTTATTATTTTTATGATCGTAAAGATGGTCATCTGAATTTCACCATAGCAAACCCCCTGTCACTGTAATTTAAATGAGATCAATAAATGGATATGTTCAAAGTAAAAAGACTGACATTTTTGACTTGCTCTATAGGGATTTTCATGTTAAATTCAGCACTTTTTTGTGAGGAATAAAGGAGTTCAAAGCCGCCTCCACACCACTGTGACCGAGTGGATCTATTGTGGTATGATTGTGATTATCTTAGTTTCTTCCCAGACCAAATAGGGTCTTGGGATCAGGGACGTTGCTACAACAAATTATTGGGGGAGGGGCCAAAATCTAAAATTTCCCAACTTTTGTGTAGAGGTTCCAAACGCGCAGAAGGGGGCTCTGGGTTATGTTTGTGGAATAAATCCCAGTGGAGATGGGGCCGTGGAGGCTCAAAATGGGATTTTTTTTAAAATTACTTTTTTAAGTAGGGTTTTTAACACTGTAGGGTGCTATATTGAGTACTTAAAGAATGTAAAATATTTTACAAGAATTTTAACATGTTTACCACATTATTGAAAAACATTCCACATATTTTCCCCACCATTTTCTTTTCCCAAATATGTTCAGCAAACTTAAAAATTTTCCCATTTCGGGGAAAAACCCAATCTGGCAACACTGGTCTGGTAGCCTGGAGCAGTGCATGGCATGTCAGTGACAGTCGGTGTTGCCACAATAACAAGGGTTCGAACTAAATTTCCCAGAACATCATGTAAAAGAAGACGATGTATTTATTTGATACGGAAATATTTGGATTTGCCCTAAATTTTTGGATTGGAAATTATAACTTGCTTGTTATTTGTGAATGTTGGTAATTAACCCATTCGCTTAAAGTTTTTTTAATACCAGACCGGGCTAAAAAAACGATTTTTTTCTGGGCGTTTTCACATAGTTTACTATATTTTTATTTCTACACAGAATTTGGTATTTTTGTATAAAATGTTGTTATTTTTCTAATCAGAATTGACTGTATGTTTGAAAAATTTACATTATATCCCTTAAGACTCAAATTTATTATTAAATGACCTTATGTGAAAAAAAGATAACAGATAGTGTCTAATTATGAAAGACACTTTCATCCAATTCCTTACCTCATTCATCAACAAATAAAAAGTTACACATTTTATTATAAAACAACACTTTGCAATTAAATAATTGAGTTCAAAGTAATCAAAACATGTTGTAAGATGACAATGTAAATAAAAAAAACAGTCAGCTGTCAACACAGAGTTTGCATCGTCAGCTGGTACATTGAAATTTTCATCCAATCGTTTTTGCCGATTGGGCAGGCCATGGAAGACGAAAATACAACCAAAAGAAAGCTTGAAGCTTGTAGAACAAGATGCATATGCGATCTGTTGGATATTTTAGGAACTTGGCTAAAATCGGATTTAATGGTGGACGGCGATTTGCCGTCATTTCACACAATGGCAACCGAGAGCGGGACGGCGAATCGCCGTCATTATAAGCGAATGGGTTAACAACAAAAACTTTCGAAACCCAATCCCAAAGTTTGAGTTTTGGAGGGTTTTGGCCTGCAATTTAACCCAACAAAGTTCCAACTTTTTTTCAAAATCGCAAATTTCCCAACTTTTTGGATTTTAAGATAATTGGGCGGGGGGGGAGGTGTGACACCCCTCCTTAGCGACGTCCCTGCTTTTGATTACTTCCACAAAACTCTTCTGGTACCGCACTTCTGAGTGCTGTAAATCTCGTGCAAGCAAGAGCCTCTCGCCCAAGGGAGCAGAATTCACTGGCGTCCTCGGAACCCACCCATTGTTTGAGGTGGTATTTGGACCAGTGAGAAGAAATACAATCCGTCTAAGATTATTTCTGCCCATTTCGGGCTTGTTTCACACCTACCCGGGCTGTCCGGTAATCGACATGTAGCCGAGCCGAGGCTCGTTCAGACCTCGATACAATAATATACATTGTGTACAGATTGTAGTATTAATTACAATACAATAATTGCGAACTGTGAGTAAAAATTTTTTAGACTTTAGGAAGGTAAAATATATCCATGTAAAAATATATCATCTATCTATATCTATATATACATATATAAGGTTAGGTAAATCAAGCAATAGCGAAGCATTGCCCGGTCCACTAGTACATAATTAATTTGCTAGGGGTTATTTTGTGAGTAGAACTCCTCCTAGAGTTTTTAACCGATTTTGATGTTTTTGGTGTCATTTTACAGAGCTCACTCTGAAGTTGTGCTTCCCTTAAAATGAGCTCAATGTATGTTAAGGGCTTCGCCCCAGTGGCCCTCAAAGTTGCCATGTTAATCTTATGGAAGGTCAATCTTAAGGAAGAAGAAGAAAGATTTCTTTTGATTTTATCAGGGGCACAAAAAACAGCTGTTCGTATGAAAAGCTTAAAACAGCTGATTTTGACCAACAGCTGATTTTGATCAACAACTGATTTGGATCAAAAACTGAATATAATTTTAGGTTAGGTAAATCAAGCAATAGCGAAGCATTGCCCGGTCCACTAGTAAATTTAAATTTCAAACACTGTAAATTTCTTTTACGGTTAAAATAATTATCCAGATTTTTTTTACTGCTGGACGTTATTTTCAATTTTCAAAACAACTACAAGAAAATGTATTATAGGAAACTCACTACACATTATAGATTATTGCAAACAGATAAACTCATTCACACAAATGATTCCAACATTTCATTCCCAACGCCCTAACTTGGGAAAGGTGTATCTAGCCAATAGTGGACGAATGCATTCCCACGCATGACAAGTTAATGTAACCAAAAAAAATAGCGTGTGCATCCTTTTACTTTCTCACTATACTATATTGTAGAGAAAGTAAAATGATCGCAAAAAAATCAATGTTGAGATTTTTGTGGAAATATCCGTTTTGGACCCCTGAGTCCAAAAAAGTGGTTTTTACAAAATGCCTGTCTGTATATATATAAAAAGCTAGAGAGAAAACTATTTCATCGAAAAAAGTTTCCAAAAATTAAGAAAAACAACCCTCTTTTTGGACAAAAAATCAGTTATTATTATTTTATAAAAAAATGGCTCTAACGATTATGATAAAATTTGGCTTATTTGTGGGCCTTAATGTACCCTACCATATGCAAAAAACCTCATCTTTCTAAAAATTCTCATTTAGCTAATAATAACAGATTTTGGGGGTTCTTTTGGCCAAGAAGGGGGTTGTTTTTCAAAAAGTTTTCCAAACCTTTTTTTCGTGCATCTTTGCAGCCCTAATTGACATGTTTGGTGCAAATTTGTTTACAATCGATCAAATAGTTTTCTCTCTAACAACAATAATAACAATATTAGTTTTCTAATAACAATAATATTTATTAGTTGTGAATCTGTTTAATACCGTAATTGAAATATGGTTGTGAGAAAGTTTGTGCCAGTATCTGGTACCGTTTATTTTTATTTAAACTGGTGAATGAATTATTCAGTACCCAATACTTTTGAATTATACTTTTACTTTCTCCCCCTATACCATAGTATATGGAGAAAGTATTGTATTCGTCAAAATTTTCGAGTTTGAGTTTTTGGTGGAAATATCCGTTTTGGGTCCCCTGAAATTAAATAAAAAGTGGTTTTCGGAGTGATGTCTGTGTGTGTGTCTGTGTGGATGTTATCAGACCTAGAGCCTAAACCAGTTGTCCGATTTTGATGAAATTTGGTATGGAGGTACTAATCCACGGTATCTCCAGGCGTTTTTTCATTTTTGTGAATTTTTTATTTTTAAGGGTAATTTTCCCATAAAACCCCTTAAAATAACGGAAAAATCAACTTTTCTCAAAAACGGCTCTAACGATTTTGATTAAAATTTTATAGTTTATTAGGGACCTAAAGTACTATAAACTGTACAATTTTAATTAAAATCGTTCGAGCCGTTTTTGAGAAAAGTTGGTTTTTCCGTTATTTTATGGATTTTTATGGGAAAATGACTGTTAAAAATTAAAAATCACAATAAATTGGTAATAGTATTTTTTATTAAGTTTCTATAATGAGGGAGAACGTATGTGTCAGTTTCCTGATACTGTTTATTTTTTTAAGTGTACATATGATTTATCCTTTGGTATGCCACTTGCTTGGTGCCCTACACAGCCATTTACTTCAAAACTAAAACAAACACAACGCAAAATAAAATTTGTTTGGAGGAGCTGGGTTTTGATGTTAGTTTAAAAAAGTTTGTATACCATATCTTGATTAAATTTGTAATACGTAAATTTAAGTAAATGCAAGCATTTTCATAATTATTATGTCATATATGCTTATATGGCAAACTATGGGGTTGATGGCTGCCATTTCGTTGCACATAGAGTTATTTAAAAACAGAATGAACCATTCGTTTTAAGTTATTAAAACCTTTAAAATGATGTAACAAGAATGCTCATTTAACACTTTAATTTTGTTATTTTAAAATGAGTAAAACTATAAAATCTTTATTGGAGCACAAACTCGTTTTAAATGTTTTTGTTACAAGCGAGAATCATTATTTAGTCACTTGAAAGTAATTTAGTAATTGCAGAAATTTCCCTGCATCTCTTCAAACTCGAGCGAAAGGTCTGTCGGACGACACTAAGTAATTGTTGATCATTTGGATTTCTCAATCAATATAACTAGAGATAAGGGAAGTAGGAAGCCTAAATATAAACAAACAATTGCAATTATAACTAAATATGAAATATAGTCTTTCATAGTAACGTGGGTTCTTTAACAATTCAAGAAATATTAAAATTCAGGTGTTTTAAATCTTGAAATAAAAGTTTCCTCTCAGATTAATAGTTAAAGTGATCTTAATGTTGACCCATTTAAAATATACTCATTGTAATCTTTATTGCTTAAGAAATATTAAAACTTAATTTTATTCAATTCTAATATTAACAGAGTTATTTAAAAAGTCAAAACAGTGGCGGAAATGTGCTCATACAAGCTGTAAGTTCATCAAGTATTCTTTCTTTTACAGTGTACCAACTTTGGAAGTGGTTGAAATTGTATGTACCAATAGTTTAAATAGATTGATATACAGTGTGCGATGTTTACCAACTTGTAAAAACAATGTAAATTCAAGAAAGAAACATAGTATTCTACTAAGACGTGCAACATTGTAATAGACCTTGGTTTTATTTATGGCTCTTGCCAATGATAAAAACATGAGATTCTAATGGTCCATTATTGCTCTACAGATAGCAGCACCTCCCAGAAAAATGTCAAAATATAATTTTATACTATACCGTAGTGATTATGGTTACCAACATATTCCAAATTGTAATAAATTAAATAACACTATTGTATGCTTTAATGGTAGTTGGCAACCTTGCTAAATGAAATGGATATTAAAAAGTATATTAAAAAAAAAATTGTGAAGCTTCAAAGCGAGGTGGCATTGGCAATTCAAGAAACTGTTTCTGACAGTATTTTAAACATTAAATTCAATGTCTATTCTGTTGGTATTCTTGGAGGAAACAGTTCCTAACTATAAAAATCGATTTCAGTGAGTTTTGCTAATCGTTTCTGAACTAATTAAATAACTTTTAACCATAGTAATTTTAAACTTTCTCTAAATATGTTTCAACATTTTATTTAGTCACCTAACTATAAAAACAGATCAATTTTAGAGATTTGAAAACCTTGCAATACCTAAGTTCACTAGCGTAGTACTAACAAAATGTTGACATGCGTACTTTGTTTTAATTTTACTGTCAGTGTCAAAATCGAATTGCACTGAGCAGCATTAACTTTGCTTGGTGCAAGTGTCTGTAGTTCCGTTATACCTGTTCTAGTGGTCGGTTGTGTTTTGTGAAGTGATAATATTTATGTGGATTACCTACACTTCAAGTTAAAACCATGGCTAAAAGTTGTGATTTCAGTTTTGTTACATAAAAGTGTGAAATTTGATTCTCGATACAAGCTACCAATTTTAATAATTGGTTAAGCCTATTTCGCACAATCTGGGACTAATCATATGAAGAGGTTGACGTTTCGGCCTTCCTTTTAAAAGTAAGTTGAATACACCGAATTCATTTTGCTGTACTTAAGTAAGCTAACATTCTTGTATTATAGGCCAATAAGGCATAGGCTTATAATCCACAAATTAGCTGTAGGCTAAGGGTTTGAAGTTGTGATAAGGTCATAGGTCAAAATCCATATGGAATAAGATACAAATATAGGCCTTATAACTTAGTTTAAGTGCATGGTTTTCGTTTAAATGTCATTATTTATCTTTTTTAATTCTACATTTATCAAAGATTAAAGCTAGTTAACCTGAGGAATAATGAAATGCAAACTAGGTCATAATATCCTCCTTTTAAAAACAGTGAATTAGGCAAAGGTAATTTAGAATCTGAAGTAAGGCTTAAATATATGAAAAAGATAAAGTAATGGCTCAAGTTATTCATTGTAGGGTAAGTTATTTATGAATTATAAAACTAAATAAACGAAGCCAACTACACTCCATTCCACTAACATCATTTTATTAGTCAATAGAGTAAACAAACCAACCTTGTTATGGCTCCCTCTCAGACTATTGTCCTTTGTCGCATGTTTCACAATAAAATGTACAATATGCCTCCATGTGGCAGGAATGCCAACTGACACGCACTAAAATGCTCTAGAAAAACGCCGTGTGTACAAGAAATTTTGCAATGTAAGTTCATTTTAGGCGAGGATTACAGTATAACCTGCTTCAACGTTAGACTACAGTTATAGCACAAAAAAGGATTGTAACTATTGCAAACCGCCATGATAACTGATTACAGTACAACCGTCCGAATCTGACTTCCAATTTTAACAAACCTACCTTATCTTGGTTACTGTCCAGGCTCTTCAAACATATTTATTTGTCAATTTAAGTCCATTAGCAATAAGTGTTATTGTTTACTATTAGGCCTACTTCATTTGTTTGACACATACCTTGGGACTACACACTGGAATCAAGGTTTATGTTTGCGGTTTATTTATCTACTTTTTCTTAACATCTTTACTTTATGCCAGTTAGACTAATTGAAGCCAGGGAGTAGCAAGTCACGAAAATAGCCAACACAATGACTGGATTCCAACTGTCAAACCCTAGTGTATGACGTAGGGTAGCCTACTGTAGCTATCTTACTGAGCTACCATGGTTTAGTTTTAACTTTGTAGCAAGACTTTCCATATACCCTACTCCTGAAACAACCTGTAATTTATTATCGTTTACACACAACTGGGAGTAGGTAAGTTTAGGCCTACAATAGGCCACCTTGTTAAAATCATTACAAATCACTTTTTTTAAGAATAATTTTTTGTAGTAAATAAATATTGAACTTGACTTGGGAGATGAAATTCTTGAAAATTTCAACACAGATTCTTACAACTAATACGTTTTTAACTCAAACGTATTTCAATGAAAATATTGCCATCTTCATTGATGCACAAGCTACAATAGGCCTAATCAAGCTGTAAATAATTAAAAACTCATCCCGAGAAGGAGATAAATTAGGTAGTTAACAAAAATGTGTGTAGGCCTATCGTTTGAATATATTATGTTTGTGAGAAATTTGCATGATATTCACTTTTGAAATTCAAAAATTATTCAATTTATATATGTTAGTAGGCCTATTGATTGTAAATTTGTAGATTTATCAATGTTGTAACACCATTTTAAAATGTCTGAACCAGTGACCAAGGAATACAATAGACAGACATTGTCGTGTAAGGCTTGAAGCCGAGGCACCTATTTAGTGGTGGGGATGAAAATGTCTGACTCCGCTACTTCTGAGCGTCAGTCATTCTATGGCAGTGCAGACAGTGTTGATATTCTATACCCTGTGCTACATTCTATCTAACTTTATTTTTTATTCTAGGGCAAAGATTGTTTTATAGTTTTAATTTTGAATAAAGTGTTGTTTTCTTTCAAAACCGTATATAACTCATTCACTTTTCTTATTGTTATTCTTCTTATTAACATTTTTTATTAAATTATAATTACTCGGATCATATGTATAGTACAATATAGTAATAGAAACAAGCAATAGCGCTACAAATTAATGACAAGACTTGTAGATACAATAGATTTAGCGATGGTGTTGTCAGTGCGCCGGTTCACAAAACAATCAAACCACTTATCACTATACCACAGCCTACAGGCTATACTAAGCATTTTACAAAGAAATGTAAGCTTAAAGAATAATTTTTTTCTTTATTGATTGATATCCAGCAACTTTTATGCTTTGACAAATCACCTGCCTAAAAAATACAAAACTTTCTCGCTAGGGGAGAGTGGGGATGGTTGGGACACTTTTGACATTTATAAATTTTCATATTTTTTCTATTGCTTCATTTTTTTTTAACTATTACATATTATTTATTGTTATTTTAGCTACAAAGTGTACGATTATTACTGGTAACCTTCCAAACCATTTAGTTTATGAAATATATAATTTTTACAAGATCTCTGCAAGGTGTCCCAATCCTCCCTTAGTGAGGGAGGTTTGGGACATGTGTGTGGGAGGTTTGGGGCATAAATAAATAATACACAATTCAAATTGTATAAACCTACTTGATTAAAGAATAGGCCTACATATTTAGACCTTAGTAGGATAAATTAAATCTTGACGTACTTTTAATTACAATGGAATATTTTCTAGGTCAAATAATACATTATATCTAAGTTAACTTGTAGACAAAATTAAAATCATGTACCGTATCTAAATCCTTAAATTGAAAAAGAAATCTTTTCTTAAAAAGAAAAATCACACCTTAAAACCTAATAAAAGAACTTTAAAAACTATCAACAGATTGATTTTTGATTTTTTTAAATTTCAGTTAATTTTCAAATACATTTACACTGTCCCAAACATCCATTTAGTGAGTTTATTACTATAAAATCTACCAGTTTCATAATAATCTCAAAAGAATATAGCCTACTGTAATCTCTATACTGTACAACAAAAGAAAGCTAAAACAATGGAGTATAAGATACAGTTATTAAACTTATCATTAGTTTTTATTCAGAATGATAAAATTCTCATTGCATTGAGTGAAGAATCTAGGCTTTTCTGATGAAAATAGCCCTTTTCTTCTTAAAAAATGAACAGCTCAATCAAACAGTCTGTTACTTTACCCACACAAAGAAAAACCCTCCAAAACAATTCTGGAAGGATACTGGCTCGGTGCAGCCAATAATTAAGCAACAAATTATGGTGTCCCAAACCTCCCACTGTCCGAACCATCCCCTCTCCTCTATGCCTAAATTTCATGTCATATATATGTCTAAACACAACGTTGACTTTCTTTGTTTTATATTTTTTCCCGCATCATAAAATATGGTTTTCTATTTTTGTTTGATACCGTCAGGCACGGTCATACTGTTTTATGCAATATTTAAAAATTTCAGAATTTAATCTCAACACTAAGTGTGTGTTCAAACGGTGTTAATGAAACGCGGCGAATTTAAATGTGTGCCTGCCGCTGACAGAGAATCCGGTGTTGACACCTATGGGTGGGCGTGGTCGGCTTCAACTTCCGTAATGTGTTGTGCATGGGCTTTGCCAGACTATTGTATTCCTTGGTTGCTGGTATGAACAGATCTCCATGTTTGCAAAGCTCTTTTTTTTTGGATTTATAATTTATGTATTTTGTGTTGTGGAGAGATTAAATTGAATGTGTGATGAGTTTGGACAAAGTTGTAGTAAACATTAGGCCTATAGGGTAATGGAATTCAATATAAATAGCCTACGGTACTGTATTACGATTACGTTGTAGGGCGTTTTAGGAGCCTACATATTTGCATAATGGAGACGTATTGTAAATTTTATCCACAAATAATAGAAAATTCAGACAAATCAATGAAGAACAAATCAATTAGGTATACAAGGTTGATGTTTAGAGGTTGTATTTTTAAACTAATTAATAGGCTAAATCTTTCTAAATAATCAACAACTGCAGTAGTAGCTAATAAAGTGTATATTAATGTTTAGGTCCCAGAATGACGCACAATCCAAATGCCACAACCATGTTGTTTAATACAACAACTGCACAATCCATTAATGTGTGGACACCAGATACACAGCAACAAGCCGAACCTATTTTCCTGCAAACAAAGCTGGCTCAAGGCATTGCTGGTGCTTTTGTATGGGTC
>JAGFPH010001769.1:151585-163849 GCA_018207615.1 Philaenus spumarius | reverse complement strand
CCCATAAACAATTTGCAAAGTTTCAATTGTGTAAGTGGAACCTGGAAAAAGATATTGGGTTGTTCCGGGACTTTTTGCCACCCCTGTATATATATATAATAAATGTGTTCGCATTCTTAACGGCCACATTTTACATCCAAATATGGTACATAAGGTTTTCTAAGTCGCTCGGATGAATTCGTTAGCCAAAAAATCCAACAACCGGAAGCTAGTGTTTTGACCGACATTAATTTAAAAAAATTTGTTCTTGCTAAAATGAATCTTTTTTGGGTTTTATCTAAAAAAATAAATATAGGAGATAATTCTGAACTTTTTGTTTTTTTACCTGACCTTATAGCCCGTCTGGTTTTACCAAAATCGATGAAAACATAAAATTATGATCCGAGGCCTATGGCCAAATTCGTGAAGTCAGTTTGTCCGTTGCGGGCGGAGCGAAGCAGTCCATAATCCGAGGAAACAAGGTCATGGTGCAAACTAGCAAAGATGAAGGCTAAAGTGAAAAGAAATTCTACTAATATATTTTGTTCACGTAGGCAGCTATTCAGCGCCTTCGTAAGTAGACCAATTTGCCAAATAGTTGGTTGAAACCTTAAAACATATAAACTTAATTTTGGAAATTCGCTCAACTCGCATCAGCGGTTCAGCTGCGTGGTCAAATTATTTACACATTTATTTCAGTTAGATTTTTCCAAACCTTAAAACTTCTAATTTTTACCTAGCATTAGAAAGGAGAAAATGGTGAGTACGAATTTGATCTATATGTATTTTTTTAGAAATAAACATTGAAATAATAATAAGAAAATAATAATAATATAATAATAAGAAATAATTTCTTTGAAACCTCGACATTGATTCAGTATTTAATTTGAGGTACTTAAACAAATTCTACACTTACATTGGTATAACTTTCAATAATTAAAAATAACCTAATAGGCTACTATTTGTGGGTTACATCTTCATATACAGGGTGTTTACTAAAAACCCTTCAGGACTTTGGGATATGATTCCTCATACAAAAAGTAAGAAAAAAGTTCCTATAAATAAACATAGGTCCGAAAACACTTCGTTTTCCAGATATCCGCCATTTTGTTTTTTGTACAAAATAATTCATATCTAGAGAACGGTTTGACTGATTGAGTTCAAACTTGGTATGAAGTTTAACCTAACAATGATATACCTCAAGAAAAATAAACGATTAAATCCAATCATGCGTTTCAAAATGGCGTCTGTTTGAAAATTACAAACCTAAATTACTCAAAAACCGTACATTTTAACGAAAAATGTCAAGACACCTTTTTTGTAGCCCTTTTGATTCCCTACCGGATGGTGTAACTGTCAAAACAATCGGATGAACCTAAGTGGATGTGTGAACACTCATAAATTGCACCTCTGGGGGTCAGCGAATCCCCACGAGATAGTACAGTTACAACAAGACTCCTATAAATTGAATGTTTTTTGTGCCATATCCCGGAAGAAAGTATACGGGCCTTTCTTTTTTGCTGAATCAACTGTAACCGGTGTTTCTTATCTTGATGCGCTACAACTATGACTCTCCTCGATTGGGAAGAAGAGGAAGCGCAGAACTGTATTTTTCAGCAAGATGGTATAACAAAGCTGTAGATGACCGCTGGATTGGCCGCAAAGTGCCGGATGTTTAAGGTACCCCTACACGGTCAATCATGATGACAGTCTGACTGATCAATCAGACTGTCAATCCTAGCTTCAATCTTGAAGCCCCTACACGTATCATTCATACTGACAGTCTGATTGAAGTAATTTTACCTCATTTGAAATTAAAACACCAAACAGAGCGGAATGTCTCTCAAAGAAAAGGCTTGTTTGGCCATTATACTTGCATTGGGCACCAGAAAACCTGTGAAACGGAAAGTGTGGATGAATTAATGGTTAAAAAAACGTAACCAGTACAGCCATTTAAGATTGCTTCGTGAGATATCAGCAAGCAGTGCTGACGATTATAAAAACTACTATCGTATGGATGAAAATCTTTTTGACATGTTGATCTCCATGTTGTCACGTCATATATCCCGGATGAATACAGTTATGAGAGATCCAATAACAGTCCGTGAGAGATTAGATCTATTATTTGGTTGAAACCCTAAAACATATAAATTTAATTTTGGAAATTCGCTCAACTCACGTCAGCGGTTTAGCTGCGTGATCGAATTATTTATTTTGGTTACCTCAGGTAGTGCAATGATGCTTCAACTCCCACTAGTATAAATGTCGATTCAAAAACATCCTCCCGCTTTCGATTTACTCGTAAAACAATTAAGTCACTGAATTCCAAATAAAAATAAAACTGAGGTACGATGTTAATAAGCAAGTGTGCAGTGAAATATTTAAACGCATACTAAAAGAAAGAAAACTGGAAAAGTGAAAGGTTTTGAAGGGCCTAATATTTGTGGAAAAGCCGTACTAACGTCACTTGATCTAACCCACCCGATCCCCTACTTTTCCACTCATCGGCCTTCTAGTTGTCAAACAGTAGACATTATCCAAACATAAGTTTTAGTTAAATTAAAAAACAGAATTACTAAAAATACTAATTATTTTATCACTTACCTCTGCTTCCTCAATTTGGGTGTTTAAAATAGAAGGGCTCTCTGTGTCTTCTAGAAATTTCAACATATAAAATACCCATGAAGTGGGCTTGTATACTTCATCGGCTCCTGCTCCACTTCTCGATGAGCTTTTTATTTTTTTCAGCTCACGTCTAAAATTTGAACGTAGTATGTTCAATTTTTTAGTGACGTCCTTCACTGTGGCATTTGGCTTCATTTCTTGGAATATAACAAGAAGTTTTTCCAATGCCATATTCTTCTTGTACTTATTGGAACAACTCGGATGTGCTTTGTTCCATAGTTCCGGGAAAGATTCATAAACTTCAATGAATCTTTGCAGGCAATCGCGATCACCGGCACTTGTTGGTAACTCGCCGAAAGCGGTTTCACAGCGCTCGTTCTCTTGATAGCATTAACAAGACTGAAGAAAAGAATGACGGAATCCCTAGACCATCAGTCAGATTGACAGTCTCCCCTCCACTTACCGTGATTGAAGCTCGGATTTCAAAATATTTGGAAATCCGTCAGTCCAATCATCATTCCATCAGTCTTGACCCTACACCATCAATCAGATTGTCATTCGTCGCTGTGACTGACAATCCGATTGATCGTGTAGGGGTACCTGAGCTTGTTACGTGTTCGTCCATTTTGACGCCAAGCTATTTATACCTTTATGAGTTCATAAAGGATCATGTGTATATTGCCTCCACAACAGCTGACCTAACAGACTTTAAGAATAGGATTGAAGCAGTTTGGGAGAAACTTGGCTATCAACTCGATGTGTGCCATGTGACAAATTGTGTTCACATTGAACAATTATAGGAAAAACTTGAGTTGTTCTTTCATTTGATGTATAATTTATAACTGTAAGTTAAATGTAATAAATACTACAGAACCTAAAAACCCTGAGTCTCGTTTTGAAACACCCAGTATTTATTTCAATAGACTGCATTTGACAAATCACATTGCTTGTATTTAATTAATGAGTAAAATGTGAATCTGCTTTAATATTTCTCTCTAACTGATAATGGTAGATTGATTATTGAATAATTTATTTGGCTGCTACATAGATCTTGTACAAGATTTACTCAATTTAGTGTAAGTAGTAAGAAGGTCTTGTTTATGTCTTGTGTTATTATGGTTAGAAGCTGCAATACAGTAGGTATTGAAACCATCAACAAAATGTCTTATATAAACTAAATCACATAAAATATACAGAACAGTAAGAATCAAGTTTTCTTTATAAGATTACCTATCTGAAAGATTTTATATAATTCTGATTATCTTTTTCTGCCATAAAAGTACTCGTTGTGCTGCAACTGCTTCAGAGCCGAATAACATATAATGGTAGTGATTTAAATCGTTCATGTTGAAGAAATGGTTGAAATATTTGTATTGATTTGATCAACTTCTAGGTAAAATTTAACAGTAAAGCGCAGAAATAACCTTTGGGAGTAACTAGATTTGGACCTGTAATTATTTGGTTAACCTGCTGTAGTGTCTAATTCAATAGTTTTTACACGCCATTTTCTTTCCTCTAATCAGTGCAATATGTTCTTCAAATCTTGTTTTTGTTTTGTTTCAGTTATCAGATGTCTGTCGCTGTCATGGCATCCGCAAGTGCACCAGAGGTTAAAACCGCTCCATTCGATCCACGATTCCCAAACACCAATCAGACCAAGTAGGTACTATTTAGAGTTGAAAGAATTAACTTGATACGGTACAATTAATTAATTATGATTACCTTTTCCTCGACAACTTGAACGCCATGTTTGAAACATTAATATGGGCATATTTGATATTGTGAAAAATAGGAGTACTTAATATTATTAACCTGCGAATTTACAGAGATTGTTAATATGCAACAGTTACAACTTCTCTTGAGATGTTTCTGAAAATAACATTTATATATCAGTTGAAATAATGGGTTGATCGTAATTAACCTTTTTGCGGTTCTGTACCTTACAAAGAAGAAAAAATCTAATCAACTCCTATAAAAGCGAGTGTACGTCCATACGTACATGAGTAACATATAATATAACAGCTGATTTCACCCATCATCTGTAAATACTTGAACAAAATGCCAGCGTAGATTATACTTTTTGGGGTTATGTTTACAACTTGAATCATTATAATTTCTTGTGAAGTTGATTTTATAAAATATGAGTAATAGAACTAATGTATGCTAAAATACGTTATAAGAATTGCTTTGGTGTTATAAACTGAATATAAATACAACCTTTTATCATCAATATATTCGTTTATATACAAATTTAAAGAAATGCCTATTCGTTTAGCTTCGGAAACATT
The DNA here is from genome assembly GCA_018207615.1 of Philaenus spumarius. Lineage (NCBI taxonomy): Eukaryota > Metazoa > Arthropoda > Insecta > Hemiptera > Aphrophoridae > Philaenus > Philaenus spumarius. The sequence continues at coordinate 158,957 of JAGFPH010001769.1, read as the reverse complement.
CGTACATCTTCGTATAACATATATTTGATTATTACTTTATTCACTATTATATTAATAACTTCTAAATCATTTTATCTATCAATATGAATGAATAGATAAAATAAATACAAAATTTTAACAAAAGGCCTACAGTTTTATAACCCTTTTAATTGTACACATGTATTGAGTTAAAAATAAATAGGTAGGCCTAGAAAAAGTCAGTTGTTCTTAGATAGTATTTTTTTTAAATAATGTACTTCTGATGTGTATCTAATTAATCTACCTTTGATTTTTCACGGGGACTTACTAGTGCAATTTTAAAATTATGTTAACCCCTGCATACCAAAAAACCATTAAAAAAAAATTAAAATATTTTGCTATGTGGTGGCTCGAAGTTTAGTTCACTATAAATAAATATTTTATGATATTATCGTGTGTAGATGAGCGCCAAAAAGAACAGAACTATTATCAGACATCTATTTGACTGGATCTGTTCTTCAAAAGAACAACTCCACAAAAACTATAGTTCTTTGGTATAAGCTAAAGAACTACTACAAGCTAAAAGTTAATGTTATGAACATAATAATAAGTAACTATGAAAATCAGGTACTTTTCCGTTATACCGACCACACCATCACGAAACCACTGCCAAGGGAACTAAATAGGTTAGGTTGGAACCTTTTAGGTATTTTTTTATTATTATTTTTGCATTTCTGTTGCCATAGATAGCCTAGGGTCGGATGGCAACAGAAATGCAAAAATAATAATTGAAAAAATACCTAAAAGGTTCTAACCTAACCTATTTAGTCACAGTATGTTTCGTTCCCTCGGCAGTGTTTTCGATAAATAGTAGATAGAGACATTTAGGTGTGGTCCGTATAATACACAAGTACTTGATGGTGTGGTTGGTATAACGGAAAAGTACCAAAAATCATTTAACTGTCTCAAATAAACATACGAGTAATGCACACTAACAAACGATGACGGCATGAAACAAAACCTCTATAACTGAAAGCTGTAATCTGTGAGCTCGTAATTCGATTGCAACTATAAAATATCGATGTAGAAAGGTCGCTTTATTCATTAGGAATACAACTAAAGTTGAACTTTGTTATAATGTCAACGAAGAGACCGAACAAATGTTGACGCTACGGTACCAAGAGTTTTTTTTTTTTTTTGGTTTAACGTCCTGCTGTTTTGCACTTAAGGCTAATGAAGACGGAACCTACAGTTTTACGTGGAATCCGAACCACAGCCAATGATGTCTGTTAAGAAACCATTTAGAAAATTATTCGGGGTCAATGGGAATTGAACCCGGAACTTTTCCATTGATGGTTGCTTTGACGCCTTAACAATCACGGCCATCGTGGCTCCTATGTACTAAGAGGAAATCGTATTTTTGTAACCTTGAGTGAAAGGACAAACAACTATACAGTGTTACTATTATTGGCAACATTATTTGTGACGTTTACTAAATAGAAAAACAGTATACTTTTCTTTTAATGTACGGTAGGGTCCCGATAATTGGAGCTGTGGTGACCTACAATTATAAATTAGGTAACATTGGTTAATGTGTAAAGTTTTAATGGGTAAAATACAAGCAGTGTGTATTAACAAACTGTATTAAAAAAATTAAAATTACAGTAGGCCTACTTATTAAAACATTAACTTACTGTATTAAAAAACACGCAACAATTTTAAAGTATCAACATTACTGTGGAAGGGGGTGGGGGAACTGTCTGATCACAACTACGTAAATGTCTCGGCAGGCTATATGATAGACTCTCGCCGCGCTTTTCTATTGTCCGAACACTTTCCCAGCAAGGTCATGGGTTTATTTACACACAGCACACCGCATACCTGTGAATTGTTATTTAGGAGGGGTGGGAAAGTTAGCAGTGTTGTCTGTAGTGGAATCCCACCCCTCTCTGCCGACTTTGATGGGACCCGCCGAAGGTTTTACGTGTGTGTGAAATAAAATGCGTATATTGTTTATTTCATGGTTTGATTCTGAGGAGGGAAAAAAAAGGCGGCCCGAAATCGAAGGAAAGGGGAAATTCTAACATTTCTCGAGTTCTTGGAAAACTGAATTCAAAGTTTGGCATTGATATCTTGTAGATTTATGACGTCACAACCAAGTAATTAAATATTTACTGACGCTATTTTAAACCAAAATTTTATACGTGAAAAACCTGGGTTTATAATAATGTAAAAGATAACGATTTGACCGGACCTAAATAAAATGACGCTATGTCTGAGTTGACTCATTATTCGAGGCCGTTAAAACCTAGTTCAACTGTATAACATGGTGCACAATCTTTTAGATATAAATGGAATTACATAAATTTTTTTAGTGTACCAACATTTTAGCGAGTACACTGGGTAACAAAAGGTCATTATCCTGCCCGCTAATAAAGTTAATACCATTTTAACCTCTACTGCTCCATTCAAAATCAATGGTTCAAATGGTGATACTGGTTTTGGGCCATGGCGTTTATTATTTGAAAGCAAAGTTGATCCACTTTCTTACAGATTTACGTAATACATATAAATTTGGATTTTTACAGGTACTGTTACCAGAGTTTCATCGACTACCACAGATGTCAGAAAGTAAAAGGAAAGAACTACGAACCATGCAATTATTTCCAGAAAGTATTCACATCAATGTGTCCCAATACCTGGGTTGAAAAGTGGCAGGAACAGCTCAACGAAGGGAGCTTTCCAGGAAACATCTAATCTTTATGAATGACTTAGACATACTTAGTAACTGTAATCTGGATACAGTCCAAGAAACTATTCCTAAATGTTGTTTTGTTACCAAGATTTCATCTTTACTGGCTTAATTATAAATTAATTGTTAAATCATAAGCAGAATTAAATTATAAATTTATTAGGAATTTATTGCTTTGTTATAATTTTTGTTGAAACCTGTCACTGAATATATTAAATGTTTTAAAAATTAATTTTATCATGATCGCGTATATGTTTATTATTTTTATGATCGTAAAGATGGTCATCTGAATTTCACCATAGCAAACCCCCTGTCACTGTAATTTAAATGAGATCAATAAATGGATATGTTCAAAGTAAAAAGACTGACATTTTTGACTTGCTCTATAGGGATTTTCATGTTAAATTTAGCACTTTTTTATGAGGAATAAAGGAGTTCAAAGCCGCCTCCACACCACTGTGATTGAGTGGATCTATGATTGTGATCATCCCAGTTTCTTCCCAGACCAAATAGGGTCTTGGGATCAGGGACGTTGCTACAACAAATTACTGGGGGAGGGGCCAAAATCTAAAATTTCCCAACTTTTGTGTAAAGGTTCCAAACGCGCAGAAGGGGGCTCTGGGTTATATTGTTTGGAATAAATCCCAGTGGAGATGGGGCCCTGGAGGCTCAAAATAAGATTTTATTGAAAAAATAACTTTTCTAAGTAGTGTTTTTAACACTGTAGGTGCTATATTGAGTACTTAAAGAATGTAAAATATTTTACAAGAATTTTAACATGTTTATCACATTATTGAAAAACATTCCACATATTTTCCCCACCATTTTCTTTTCCCCAATATGTTCCGCAAACTTAAAAATTTTGGCAGTGGTTTACTCGTAGTTTTTCCAGTACCGGAACTGAACAAAAATTTTTGAAGTTTTCACTTCTAAAACTCCTGTTTTACGTATCTTTGCCGAGTGTAAGGGTGCAGATAATATACTTATTTTTATAAGAAAAGTACACATGTATATGTGACTATTTTTGTACTTGCATATAGCACATAGCAAATTTTAGAGAGCACATACTATTTTAAGCAAAAATTTGGCAAAATGTCTCTTATTTAGTCAATAAAATTTATCAGAAATTTAAATCCTTGGTAAAAGACTGTAAACCTAAACAAATTTTATGTAGTCTGTATAGCAAGAAATTACTTGTCTTATACAAGAACAATTAAAAATGCAAGCAAGCTAATCACGAGAACACAACACACAAATACAGACGCTAAATGTGCGGCCGGTGTTCAGGTACCTACGTTTAAATATTTTCCTCTTTCGAGGTGCCTTTTGACCTTGTATTTGTAACTGCGTTTGTCAGTGTACACCATTGTTTGTTTGTATTCCATGTTGTGTTCTCATTTGGGATATTTATTTTCCAATTAATTAATCGTAAAATGAAATGAGTTATTCGATAAGTATTAATCACTAAATGTGGTCCAAATTATATCATCTTTGGTCTTATTTTGATAACAATAATCTCATCAATATATTTTATAAACTTTTCATGCCGAAAAAGTTAATACAAAAGTTTAAGCATCGCTGGTTTTTCGCCCTCCTCGACTCTAAATCATCGGTCTCTTAAACGGGTTTCACACCAAAGCCAGGCCAGGCGAAAATCGCTTGACCACTGATTACGCAGTATTTCAATAGCTTTCAAATATGCAAATGGCCTTTTCAAAACTAAGAAAAACATTTTGTTTAATATTTATTAACAATTTAAAACATTGATTTTTAATATTTTTTTATGTTGTCACTATAAATTAAAGCGAAAAACTACCAAGCCATTCGCATGAAGAATTTCGTCCCCAAGAGTTTGGTATTTTTTTTAAAACGCTATTTGAACAATTGCGGGTTATAAATGGATTTAGGCTGAGCAATGTCCGTGTAACCTACCGCCGCTATAGATAGGGTGATTTTTAATATTTTTGTATGTTGTCACTATTAACAATGAATACAGAATACTTTATGAAGCACAGGGGTATAGGGAAAAAGTCTACGCTTTTCAGCGACTCGAAGACAATAGTTGGGCGACTCACCAACAGGAGCGCTAGCAGCAAAGCTTGACTGTACCAGATGCTTTTGATCCGGACTGTACAAAAAATATTTCTCTCTCACTTCCTCCACGCAAAACAAACATTTGCAACTTTCACTCACTACCCCTGTCAACAACGGACCCTTTCTTAAACTGTTTCCTAGTTACTCGTTGTTTGACACCAGCTATGTGTTTCCCTGTTAATATAGTTTAGAATAAGTAATTCAATTAAATTAAGTTATTATTAGTATTTTGTTTTTAAGTGATTATGTCCAGCGGAATTAAGTGTCATTATTTGCAGTGTCCTAACAGTAGTGTAAGAAATCCGGATTTACATTTCTTTAGATTTCCTGTGAAAGATAAGGAGAGGCAAGATCACCGAGACGCCGAGACTAATCTTTTTTAGAGGTTAAGATCAGTTTAAAAAAAGACAATAATTACATCGTTTGATAATTTTCCCTTTAAATCATAAGCGTATGTTTTTAATTGAAGTTTTTGGTGTCTTTATATCTATGACCAATAAGTATTTTTCTCCGTCGCAACAGACCTGTAAACTCAGCGAATTTTCAATTGCATTTTCATAGAAAAATTCATGAAAAAAAGTACATAATCCTGAATTTACTCAGTCGTAAGTTATAAATTTGCAATTGGCCCATTTTTAATCTTGTTTGACTATTTAATTTATAACACCATGTGTTCCCACTTTGCAACCGAATTCAATATAACAGCTGAGTAAAAAAGTAAACGTTGGTTTTGAAAACAAAGCAGACAACTATTCTTATTTAAAATTATTTATTAATTTATTACTTAATTATTATATACTTCTTATTGTGTTTTCTTGTAGCACCAAACTTGCAAACTCAGCTCTGATGTTATTCTTATGGCGAAAAAGTAAAATGTTGCGTCTCCCTTAATTATGAACATAAATTAATAAAACTTGGTATGTGGCGTCACCTAGTTGAGTTATATAGATATTTACATAAAATCCATTTTTTTGTGTTCCTTGTTGCAGCAAACCTGCATAATGAGCCCCAATGTTATTCTTATGGAGAATTTGTAAAATTTTATATCTTGCTTATTTGTGAACATATATACTGTATTGATAAATCTTAGTACACATTTTCATTTGGAAATGATCTATTAATTCACATAAAATACCCCGAAGCAACAAACCTGCATACACAGTCTTATGTAAACCTATGGACATTGTGTTATCCCATGTTACTCATGGGAAATAAATAAATGTTACCCTTATTTTTAATTGTATACTATTCCCTCCCCCTCCACTTTCTAACTGATGCCATACTAAGAGAAATGAACTATTTTCGTTTGATTGTTGTTCAGAAAGGTTATTGTAGGCCCGCTGAAGCGATTAAAGTAAAATAGCCACATTATTTTATCTTTGAGTGTGTTTTTAGTATTTGGCCCGGCAGTGTTTGGCGTTTTGTTAGTGAGTTGTCGGCAACGGTTTGCCAATAGAAAAATAGTCAAATGAAAGTAATAATGCAACTGCAAATAAAAGAAAGTAATCTAATAATTAAAAGAAACAAATCTACCAGGAATTCTTTACAATATGTAGGAACGAACACAACCAACAACTGATCGCCCAGTTTAGGTAAATTCCGTGTAGGGGGTTTTTTTTTCGATACTGTGATCAAAATAAAATATGATATCTACTATTGTTTAATAAATTTCAGATATAATATAAATATCATATTTATTTTAATCACAGTTTATCAAAAAAAAAAGCCATTAAGAGGGCACTGCACTCAGCCAGCCAGCCAGCCGCTTGGGGTTGGCTTTTAACATAGGAACATAGTTTAAATCGGCGTTATATGATGAATAACACCTTAAATAAAGTAAAACTTCACTGCCAAATCATATAATTACATATTTCATTGCTTATAAACCTCTTAAAAAATAATTATTTCTATAAATGAATTTTTTACTATTAAAAGAAAGAAATAAGTTTTCCATAAGAGGAAGGCTAAATTTTACTGATGTTTGATTAGAAATAAAAGTTCTCTATGACTATCGATATTGTAGAAAATTATACAGTTTTAAAGCACGTTTCTTTAATAATGTTTCGGCAGAGATAAAAAAGTAGTTTTCATCCAAAATGTATTTAAAAAAACTGATTTTCCAGTACCTTACATTATCAATCACGATAGCGATGTGCAAGGAGTTCGCCGTGTTTCCAATAGAGCGCAGTAGTGTTGTGCCGATGCGCAGAAGAGTTTCTTTCTTCTTGCGCATCTACTGTGAATTATTCGATGTTTTGTTTCGTCACTTGCCTTATTATCTCAACTAGAAAACGGGTTCAATGTTATTGCAGAAGTTTATTCCAGTCTTCAACGCGTGCGTGTGAGTGAAGCTACCCTTCTTTCAACCGCACTCCGAGTTTGATAATAATAGGCCAATAATCTATATATATAAAAGCGAAATACCACTCACTCACTCATCACGATTTCTCAAAAAATACCGAACGGATTGAAATTAAATTTGGTATGTAGCTTCCTCTAGTGCCATAAGTGTTTACTAAAAAAGGGTTTTAAAAAATTCAAAATTTTAGGGGGGTTTGGGGGGATCAA
>JAGFPH010001769.1:137604-151485 GCA_018207615.1 Philaenus spumarius | reverse complement strand
ATTTGTATTGGTATTTTTCTCATGATCGCTATCTGTTACAAAACTCGTAGGCCTAGCAGTTCTAGGACCGGCTACACTGATATTTCTAGTGATAAAATTGCCTATTTTAGGAAATCTAAACTAGGCTACATAGAACAAAAACAACGAACAAAAAACTACGGAACTAATAAAATAACACATCCGTTTAAAAAAGAGAGAAACATTTATTTATTTTAACTCAAATTTTGTAAACAACAAAAAATTTACTGTGATGTAAAATGAATGAATCTGGTGTTCGTTATAATAGTATAATAGCCCAGTCAAGGGAGACCCAAAAACATGAAACTCGGAAAAAATTTGGATAAAGCTGAATGTTTCCCCATCGATAAACCACTACCAGAGGATAATATTTACAAAAGTCCCCAAAAATCCCCCTGGAGCCTTTCCCCTACCCCCCTCAAAGAATGAAAATGTCAATAACTGCGGAAACCCCTAAATCTACGGTACTAGACTAATAATCGGATCAATTTGAATGTTTTTTTTTGTTGTGTTCGTTATAACATAGGCTACAATAATGGTCCTCTTTATTTTTACGGTAAACCTAATAGTTTTTTTTATAAATAAATGTAAATGCCCGGAAAAACAATTTTTTTACCCTAACACCATGTAATTTTGCAAATAGACTTATTGGATGTCATATTAGACCTACAGGAAAAAACCAACGAATAAAATTAGTAGATTATTTAATTTAATGATGTAAAGGTTTGTATATTTTCGTGCGTGCTGGCGCAGTAGAGGGGGAATCAGCAATTTTTGGCTGCGATTACGGGCGGCCGACTGACGGGCGGGCGACTATTAGCCCACTCAATAAATGTTTTCTGTCGGAACTAATTAGTGAAAAGCTGATTTTTCCTGGATGTTAGTTGATTATTTAAGGAATATTTTCTGAAAATTCCCCACCCCTCCCCCTCTTGCTATCCCCCTACTCCTTTAAAATTCACTTTTGAAAGACTTCTTTAATTAGTTTATTTTGTCAATATCTAAGAGATAAACAGCGACAGAGTAATATTTATTTCGTTATTGTAAACCTTAAAATATTCTCTATCAAAAATGTTCATAGCGTTTAAGCTATACATAATTATTTTCCGTGTATTTTTAAATTTAATGTTAAAATTTTAACTTTTCTATTACAATAAATACATGTTTACCTATTTTTTATTGATATGAGACAAGTTATAAAAAAAATTTCAAATAAAAATTGCAGGGTATTTTGCAATCTTTAAAATTATATAAGTTTTATAAATGTTAAGTGCAGCCAGTTGACATAATCGGCCTGACAAAGGGAGACGGTGCATGGCGTACAAGTCCTCACGGGTCGGATCAGTGGTCAATCTGCAACAAAGGCCTATTAATTGTTTTGACTTTTATAGCTGGTCTAATAATTATGGGTATTACGATGGTAAAATTGAATTAAACGTGTATTTTTTTCGGTATTTTTTGTTGCACTGATAAACACACAATATGATTTCTTTTAGCCCAGTCAATAAAGAGAACATATAGGCCTTTGTTGGAAGTAATTACTGAAAAGCTGGAATTTTGTTTATACAATAGGTTTAGCGTTCCCAAGGCTCAGTGTTGTTAGTGTTTCCTGTTTTACTTTTTATATAATGTGCTGTTAGAAGTTGAAAAAAGAGCCTGGAAGGCAAAAAACGGCCAAAAGAGAACTGGAAGATGTGGAAAAAGAAGAAGAACTCTCCTATGGAGCTGGGCTTTTTTTTTTAAATAATCAAGTAAGGTTAACAACAGTATTTTACATGGTCTTTGGCTTCTTTTCTTGTTTTCCGAAATTGTGGTTTTTTAGACTTATTGTAGGCTACACTTTTTTCCACCATTATGAACCGATTTTCATAACTTTTTTTGTGTGTTCCTGATAATCTAAAAAATAAAAATAGGAACCAATTTCCACGAGAAAAAAAAACTTTTTGATTTAAAAAAATATTGTGTGTTGAAAATAATTATAAAATATTTTGTAAAGTTTGTAAAGTTGTACATAAAACCCATTTTTGCTAAAATTGTTGTTTTGCTTCCTATTATTGTAGATAATGATGTATAAAATTATGTAAAAAAAAACTCAAGTTGATAGACTAATATTTGTAAAAGTTATGTATACTTAAAAATGGCTGTTTTGACATGGACGAGATAGGGACTGCTGTCTTACCTTAAAATTTTAACATTAAATTTAAAAATACACGGAAAATAATTATTTATGAAAAGCTTGTAACTTGTAATAAAACTGTTGACAAAATTCAGCGGTGGGAGGGGTATGTGGCCTTGGGTAATGTCGTGTGCTTCACCCCTAGCGACTTATCTACGAACTACTCCTAGTGGGGAAGTTAAAAGCAGCACTATTGCGTCATAAAACAAGATATTTCATTCAGGTACAGAACCCTCTTAACACTACTTACAATACTTTTGTCATGTAGGCCTATTTAATGTTTGTAGTATAGGATTTATTATGTAATTTAAAACAATTTTTAAAAGTCAACACGTTATTGGTCGTTTTACCACTAGTTAAAATTTCATGTGCAATGTTCAGGTGTCTTGTACGTGTAAATAAATTAAAGATTAAGTGTCATAAATAGTGATTTATTTGAACACCTAGAGGTTAAGTTATTGTAACAAGAACTAAAATAATATTTTGTTGTCAATACATTTGGTATAGTGTGTGTTAGGTTATAAGGTTTGTATCTGGGACACGCACAGTTTTAAGCGCCTCAGTAGCATTGTTGGTTATGCTATTGCACAATAATTGTCAAGACAATTTTATAAAGGGATGTAAAAAGTTAAAGTTACAAGAAGGCCGAAGTCAAATTGTAGGGTTGACGCAGACGGGGAGGGGGGGCTGTCTCATACGACTGCGCTACTCTCTAGTGGATGTTTCTTGAAGTAATAGTTGCAGGTTTCTGTAGATTTGGCGACTTCAGCGCAGCCCGGTGGTGGGCCGCTTAACTATTTTTTTGCGTAGAATTTTTAACATGGAGCCTGTGCTTCTTAAAGTATTCTGTATTCATTGCTATTAATTATAGCGAAAAACTACCAAGCCATTCGCATGAAGAATTTCGTCCCCAAGAGTTTGGTACTTTTTTTAAAACGCTATTTGAACAATTGCTGGTTTTAAATGGATTTAGGATGAGCAATGTCCGCGTAACCTACCGCCGCTACGCTGGAGTCGCAGGTTGCTTTCTGTTTTACTAGAGTCGACCTTTAATGTACCCTACCATATGCAAAGATCTGCATCTTTCTAAAAATTCTCGTTTAACTAATAATAATAATTGATTTTTGGGGTTTTTTTGGCCAAAAAGGGGGATGTTTTTCAAAACCTTTTTTTCGTGCATCTTTGCAGACCTAATTGACATGTTTGGTGCAAATTTATTCGAAATCGATCTAATAGTTTTCCCTCTAGCTAATAACAGTAATATTTATTAGTTACTTTCCTATTTTAATGTATCCCCTCTCCTACTTTAATACAACTATGAAGTCACAGTGAATCTGTTTAATAATTTAAATATGGTTGTGAGAAAGTTTGTGCCAGTTTCTGGTACCGTTTATTTTTATTTAAACTGGTGAATGAATTAATCAGTACCCAATACTTTTGAATTATATTTTATTTTTAAGTGTACATATGATTTATCCGTCGGTACGCCACTTGCCCGGTGCCCTACACGGCCATTTACTTCGAAACTAAAACAAACACAACGCAAAATTAAATTTTTTTGGAGGAGCTGGGTTTTGATGTTAGTTTAAAAATGTTTGTATACCATATCTTGATTAAATTTGGAATACGTAAATTTAAGTAAATGCAAGCATTTTCATAATTATTATGTCATATATGGCAAACTATGGGGTTGATGGCTGCCATGCCATTTCGTTACGCATAGAGTTATTTAAAAACAGAATGAACCATTCGTTTTAAGTTATTAAAACCTTTAAAATGATGTAACAAGAATGCTCATTTAACACTTTAATTTTGTTATTTTAAAAAGCTTTAAAATGAGCAAAACTATAAAATCTTTATTGGAGCACAAACTCGTTATAAATGTTTTTGTTACAAGGGAGAATCATTATGTAGTCACTTGAAAGTAATTTAGTAATTGCTGAAATTTCCCTGCACCTCTTCAAACTCGAGCGAAAGGTCTGTCAGACGACACTAAGTAATGGTTGATCATTTGGATGTCTCAATCAATATAACTAGAGATAAGGGAAGTAGGAAGCCTAAATATAAACAAACAATTGCAATTATAACTAAATATGAAATATAGTCTTTCATAGTAATGTGGGTTCTTTAACAATTCAAGAAATATTAAAACTTGAATTTTTTTATTGTTTTGTTCTGTTGAATTCAGGTGTTTTAAATCTTGAAATAAAAGTTTCCTCTCAGATTAATAGTTAAAGAGATCTTAATGTTGACCTATTTAAAATATAATCATTGTAATCTTTATTGCTTAAGAAATATTAAAACTTAATTTTATTCAATTCTAATATTACAGAGTTACCGGTATTTAAAAAGTCAAAATAGTTTAAATAGATTGATATACAGTGTACGATGTTTACCAACTTGTAAAAACAATGTAAATTCAAGAAAGTTTTATTTATGGCTCTTGCCAATGATAAAAACATGAGATTCTAATGGTCCATTATTGCTCTACAGATAGCAGCACCTCCCAGAAAAATGTCAAAATATAATTTTATACTATAATAGTGATTATGGTTACCAACATATTCCAAATTGTAATAAATTAAATAACACTATTTTATGCTTTAATGGTAGTTGGCAATCTTGCTAAATGAAATGGATATTGAAAAGTATTTATATCAAAATAAAATTGTGAAGCTTCAAAGCGAGGTGGCAGTTCAAGAAACTGTTTCTGACAGTATTTTAAACATTAATTAAATTCAATGTCTATTCTGTTCTGTTGGTATTCTTGGAGGAAACAGTTCCTAACTATAAAAATCGATTTCAGTGAGTTTTGCTAATCGTTTCTGAACTAATTAAATAACTTTTAACCATAGTAATTTTAATCTTTCTCTAAATATGTTTCAACATTTTATTTAGTCACCTAACTATAAAAACAGATCAATATTAGAGATTTGAAAACCTGGCAATACTTAAGTTCACTAGCGTAGTACTAACAAAATGTTGACATGCGTACTTTGTTTTAATTTTACTGTCAGTGTCAAAATCGAATTGCACTGAGCAGCATTTACTTTGCTTGGTGCAAGTGTCTGTAGTTCCGTTATACCTGTTCTAGTGGTCGGTTGTGTTTTGTGAAGTGATAATATTTATGTGGATTACCTACACTTCAAGTTAAAACCATGGCTAAAAGTTGTGATTTCAGTTTTGTTACATAAAAGTGTGAAATTTGATTCTCCATACAAGCTACCAATTTTAATAATTGGTTAAGCCTATTTCGCACAATCTGGGACTAATCATATGAAGAGGTTGACGTTTCGGCCTTCGTTTTAAAAGTAAGTTGAACACACCGAATTCATTTTGTTGTACTTAAGTAAGCTAACATTCTTGTATTATACTCCAATAAGGCATAGGCTTATAATCCACAAATTAGCTGTAGGCCAACAGTTTGAAGTTGTGATAAGGTCAGAGGTCAAAATCCATATGGAATAAGATACAAATACAGGCCTTATAACTTAGTTTACGTGCATGGTTTTCGTTTAGATGTCATATTTATCTTTTTTAATTCTACATTTATCAAAGATTAAAGCTAGTTAACCTGCGGAATAATGAAATGCAAAACTAGGTCATATCCTCCTTTTAAAAACAGTGAATTATGCAAAGGTAATTTAGAATCTGAAGTAAGGCTTAAATATATGAAAAAGATAAAGTAATGGCTCAAGTTATTCATTGTAGGATAACTTATTTATGAATTATATAACTAAATAAACGAAGTCAACTACACTCCATTTCACTATCATCATTTTATTAGTCAATAGAGTAAACAAACCGACCTTGTTATGGCTCCCTCTCAGATTGTTGTCCTTTGTCGCATGTTTTACAATAAAATGTACAATGTGCCTCCATGCCATACTGCGGCAGGGATGCCAGCCAACATGCACTATAATGCTTTAGAAAAACACTGTGTATGCACAAGAAATTTTGCAATGTAAGTACATTTTAGGCGAGGATTACAGTATAACCTGCTTCAACGTTAGACTACAGTTCGCCATGATAACTGATTACAGTACAACCGTCCGAATATGACCTCCAATTTTATCCAACTTACCTTATCTTGGTTACTGTTCCGGCTTTTCAAACATGTTTATTTGTCAATTTAAGTCCATTAACAATAACTTAAGTGTTATTGTTTACTATTAGGCCTACTTCTTTTGCTTGACACATAGGCCTACTGGGACTACACACTGGGATCAAGGTTTATGTTTGCGGTTTATTTATCTACTTTTTCTTAACATCTTTACTTTTATGCCAGTTAGACTACCTAAATGAAGCCAGGGAGTAGCAAGTCACGAAAATAGCCAACAAAATGACTGGATTCCAACTGTCGAACCCTAGGACGTAGGGTAGCCTACTGTAGCTATCTTACTGTGCTACCATGGTTTAGTTTTAACTTTGTAGCAAGACTTTCCATATACCCTACTCCTGAAACAACCTGTAATTTAGTATCGTTTACACACAAATGGGAGTAGGTAAGTTTAAAGGCCTACAATAGGCCACCTTGTTAAAATCATTGCAAATCACTTTTTTAAGAATAATTTTGTAGTACGGTAAATAAATATTGAACTTGACTTGGGAGATGAAATTCTTGAAAATTTCAACACAGATTCTTACAACTAATACGTTTTTAACTCAAACGTATTTCAACGAAAATGTCGCCATCTTCATTGATGCACGAGCTACAATAATCAAGCTGTAAATAATTAAAAACTCGTCCCGAGAAGGAGATAAATTAGGTAGTTAAAAAAAATGTGTGTATCGTTTGAATATATTATGTTTGTGAGAAATTTGCATGATATTCACTTTTGAAATTAAAAAGTTATTCAATTTATAAATATGTTAGTAACTTAGGCCTATTGATTGTAAATTTGTAGATTTATGAATGTTGTAACACCATTTTAAAATGTCTGAACCAGCGACCAAGGAATACAATAGACAGGCAATGTCGCGTAAGGCTTGAAGCCGAGGCACCTATTTAGTGGTGGGGATGAAAATGTCTGACTCCGCTACTTCTGAGCGTCAGTCATTCTATGGTAGTACAGACAGTGTTGATATTCTATATCCTGTGCTACATTCTATTCTAACTTTATTTTTTATTCTAGGGCAAAGATTGTTTTTAGTTTTAATTTTGAATAAAGTGTTGTTTTCTTTCAAAACCGTATATAACTCATTCACTTTTCTTATTGTTATTCTTCTTATTAACATTTTTTATTAAATTATAATTACTCGGACCATATGTATATAGTAAAATATAGTAATAGAAACAAGCAATAGCGCTACAAATTAATGACAAGACTTGTAGATACAGTAGATTTAGTGATGGTGTTGTCAGTGCGCCGGTTCACAAAACAATCAAACCTCTTTAATCACTATACCACAGCCTACAGGCTATACTAAGCATTTTACAAAGAAATGTAAAGAGTAATTTTTTCTTTATTGATTGATTTCCAGCAAATTTTATGCTTTGACAAATAACCTGCCTAAAAAATACAAAACTTTCTCGCTAGGGGAGAGTGGGGATGGTTGGGACACTTTTGACATTTATAAATTTTCATAGCCTATTTTTTCTATTGCTTCAATTTTTTTTTTAACTATTACATATTACTTATTGTTATTTTAGCTACGATTATTACTGGTAACCTTCCAAACCATTTAGTTTATGAAATATATAATTTTTACAAGATCTCTGCAAGGTGTCCCAATCCTCCCTTAGTAGGGAGGTTTGGGACATGTGTGTGGGAGGTTTGGGACATAAATAAATAATACACAATTCAAAATTGTATAAACACTTGATTTAAGAATACATATTTAGACCTTAGAGGATAAATTAAATCTTGACGTACTTTTAATTACAATGGAATATTTTCTAGGTCAAATAATACATTATATCTAAGTTAACTTGTAGACAAAATTAAAATCATGTACTGTATCTAAATCCTTAAATTGAAAAAGAAATCTTTTCTTAAAAAGAAAAATCACACCTTAAAACCTAATAAGAACTTTAAAAACTATCAAAAGATTGATTTTTGATTTTTTTAAATTTCAGTTAATTTTCAAATACATTTACACTGTTCCAAACATCCATTTAGTGAGTTTATTACTATAAAATCTACCAGTTTCATAATAATCTCAAAAGAATATAGCCTACTGTAATCTCTATACTGTACATCAAAAGAAAGCTAAAACAATGGAGTATAAGATACAGTTATTAAACTTTCATTAGTTTTTATTCAGAATGATAAAATTCTCATTGCATGGGTAAAAAAATCTAGGCTTTTCTGATGAAAATAACCTTTTTCTTCTTAAAAAATCAACAGCTCAATCAAACAGTCTGTTACTTTACACACACAAAGAAAAACACTCCAAAACAATTCTGGAAGGATACTGGGTCGCCGGAATACTACCCCCCGGAAAACTACCCCCCAAGCAAGTTCCTATGTCATTTTGACGTCAGAGATCGGGGGGGTAGTTTACCAGTCACGCACACTCAAGTTTCGATATAATTAGAATAAAAAAAAAACTAGAGGACTAACCTAAACTGTTTAGTCACAGTATGTTGCCGATAACAGTATAATTGTAGGAACCTGCTTGGGGGGGTAGTTTTCCGGGTTGTAGTATTCCGGCGACCCGCTTTTGCTAGGGGGGGTAGTATTCCAGTCGTGGACACGGCTCCCATATTGGTTAGTTGGCAGATTTCGTGATGTCACGTTTCACCTGGGGGGTAGTTTTCCGGGGGGTAGTATTCCGCATCCCCAGGATACTGGCTAGGTGCAGCCAATAATTAAGTAAAAAATTATGGTGCCCAAAACCTCACACTGTCCCAACCATCCCCACTCTCCCCTATGCCTAAATTTCATGTCATATATATGTCTAAACACAACGTTGACTTTCTTTGTTTTATATTTTATCCCGCAACATAAAATATAGTTTCTATTTTTGTTTGATACCATCAGGCACGGTCGTAGTGTTTTATGCAATATTTAAAAATTTCAGAATTTTATCTCAACACTAAGTGTGTGTTCAAACGGCATTAATGTAACGCGGCGAATTTAAATGTGTGCCGGCCGCTGACAGAGAATCCGGTGTTGACACCAATGGGTGGGCGTGGTCGGCTTCAACATCCGTAATGCGTTGTGCATGGGCTTTGCCAGTCTATTGTATTCATTGGTTGCTGATCTGAACAGATCTTGTTTGCAAAGATCTTTTTTTTGGATTTATAATTTTTGAATTTTGTGTTGTGGAGAGATTAATTGAATGTGTGATGAGTTTGGACAAAGTTGTAGTAAACATTAGGCCTATAGGGTAATGGAATTCAATATAAATAGCCTACGGTACTGTATTACGATTACGTTGTAGGGCGTTTTAGTAGCCTACATGTTTGCATAATGGAGACGTATTGTAAATTTTATCCACAAATAATAGAAAATTCAGACAAATCAATGAAGAACAAATCAATTAGGTATACAAGGTTGATGTTTAGAAGTTGTATTTTTTAACTAATTAATAGGCTAAATCGTTCTAAATAATCAACAACTGCAGTAGTAGCTAATAAAGTGTATATTAATGTTTAGGTCCCAGAATGACGCACAATCCAAATGCCACAACCATGTTGTTTAATACAACAACTGCACAATCCATTAATGTGTGGACACCAGATACACAGCAACAAGCCGAACCTATTTTCTTGCAAACAAAGCTGGCTCAAGGCATTGCTGGTGCTTTTGTATGGGTCGCACTGTTCCTCACATGCCAACAGGTAGGCCTAAGTTGTTAATAAATGTACCTACTGATAGGCTAAAGCCGCGTTTAAACATTTTTGCGATTAACTTCCGCTATTACCTAGTGCACACGAAGCCTAACAGTGATAGCCTATATCATTATTGTTAGCAGTAGGCTAAGCTGATTGATCTAGCTGTAGCAATGTTGCTAACATTCTTCGATGTTACTAGAAAATTGACGATAGCATAATTTGTATTAGAAAACATGCCAAAATTACTATTACTATTAACATCAATATTACCGAGATTTTGGTTACCTAGTGTAAACACGGCAAAGTCTATCTAATGGTAAACAAGTTGGTGTAGGGTCATTTCACGTGAAATCACCCCAAACATTTTTGATTTGACACCCACCATCTCAGATTTCTATAAAACTTAAATCTTTTATCCATCCATATAGGCCTAGATAACATTGCGAGTTTTATCTTAACTGGTTTTTTTTATAGACACTTAAAGTTTAGGTGAAAGAAGCGTTTTCTGAGACCTCCGGAATAACTTGTATCATTTTCCATAAAAAAATTTGTATCTTTGCCATTTTGAGTGCAAATCTTCAAGGAAAATTTTCATTGATGATGCAGAAAGAAAAATCGTTTATGTACATCTAGCCTACTTGGGTAGAAAATTAAAAAAAAAATCTAATTGGTGTTTAGAAAAAATTGTTTTACAAAAAATGCAATATCTTTAAAGGGCAAAGTGATAATCAAGTAAAAGTTATTTGTAATACAAGTAGGCCTACTACAACGCTAAAGAATAAAAATAATTGTTTTTTATTAATGTGTTTTTATTATGACAACATTTTAAAACAAAAAATAGAATTGCACACAGTAAATCGTACTAGTACGTAGTTATCTTGAGACGTTTGCCAAGAATCTAAGTTATATTTTACGTATCAGTTCAATATGCATTTAAGGGACACTTTAAAATCACTATAAATGCACATAAACTTATTTTGATAAATTTACAATTTCACAACTTATCATGGATCCAAGGACACCTATTTACAAAGTAATCTGTTAGTTTTAATTCTTTATACGACGTGTAACGTAGCAGAATTTTTGATCAGCACAGTTCATGTATTTTTCAAGAAAGTAATACACTCTTGTTGGAGGGTTAACAATACTTAAAACATTTTGTTGTGGAACAAAACACGTTTCGTTTTTATGGTGTGGCCGGTAGAAGTCGTAGAGATAGAACAAGATTATTTGTTTTAATAAGTTATGAAGACTAAATATAAGGCCTATTGAACTAGAGCCTAATATTTGTTGATAGTTGCCTATCAAAATTTAACAGAGGGGGTGTTTATTTAAGAAACTTTTATAAAATGTGATATATCCTCTTTTACAAGAAAAAATACATTAGATAAAATGAAAGAAAAGTTGTTACGGCTCTGAGTATTTTTTACACTTTTGTTTGTCAATACATTATGAAATCAAAACTAAAGCCTACTGTTCTTTGAACTAAGCTTGATAAGGATATACGATGATTACAAGTACAACTATTTCAAACTAATTGGTCACAGCTATCAACAGCTAATTATGTCGTAAACTTAACAAATGGTTGTTGTTACGATGGAGGATAAATTTTAAATGACTGCTGTGAAATCTAATAATTTTAAACTGCACCTTATTTGTTAGGTTGATTTGAAAAAAACATGTAACTGGTTATAGGCCCTGCTACCTATCTTTAGTAAAGTATTAAAGAGAATTCATCTACAATTGTTGAGCAAATTTAAATATCATAATTTGCTAGGATGCCGTGATTTTTTAATGTCAATATTTTTGGTAGGCCTAGCTCTAGCTTTTTTTATAAGAATGGCATTCAATAAGTGACCATGGATTCATAATTCACGTCATGGACGGAAAGTCTTCCTTTCCATTGTGAGATTACATTTTTTCAGTAGGATCTTGAGAACTTGATACATTTACTTGGGCTATTGTTGACGGATTAGTTTCGCTGGACGGTGACAGTAAAAGAACGATTCTATAGGTCTAGTACTTCAGAGGAAAAACTGAATGTTATTGAGAAAGTGATGGCTTAGTTTCTATGTACATCCTAACTTTGGAAAGTGAAACTGTACATTTATAATCTCGTAAATATTTAGCTGTTCAAATATTTAAACAATATAGGAAGATATTTAGGAATTATTAACCCCATAAAACCAGTATCATTTTATTAATAAAAATTACGGATAACCTCAGGAAAGAAAAAATATAATTAGGGCCTTCATTGGATAAAAAATAGGTATTTTGAAGTTTTGGAATTTTTTTACATATGTAATAAAATGTTTTTACAGTAGCCTAAAATCACGATATTTCACAACATAGCCTTCTTCTTTAATCAAAACTGATGATAACTTTACAGAAAACCGAAAATTTCCACACCAATAAATAGTTTATAAATAAATATTGAGCTTGACTTGTGAGAAGATAAACTTGACACAGAATCTCAAACTAATAAATAAACTAAAAAGATTAAGTATGCAAAAGTTTTTTTTCTGCTGGATAATAAATCAAGAATATTTCTTAAAGAGATTTTTTTAACTGTATGTTTACTTAACGTTTACATTAGGCCTATATCAAAATATAAGCCTTGGAAATTCAGTGTCTACAAATTAATTTCTCCTATTAAATTACGATTAATCTTTTTTTATGTCAGTACTAAAGAGCTCCGCTCCCTGCTCGCTTTGCTTACCAACTACTTATCGAAGCATATTCAAACAGAACATTATACAGGGTGTACCGTAAGTAAAGTGCCAAACTTCGGGGAATCGTTCTATGGATCAAAATAAGAAACAGTTCACATAAACACAGACCCGAAAACGCTTTGTTTTCTAAATTTCCGCCATTTTGTTTTTTGTACAAAATAATTATCTAGAGAATGATTTGACTGATTGAGTTTAAACTTGACATAAACCTAAAAATGATGTATCTCAAGAAAAATAAACGATTAAATCCAATCGTGCGTTTCAAAATGACGGTGGTTTGAAAATTTCAAACCTAAATTACTCAAAAACCGTACATTTTAACAGAAAATGTGAAGACACCTTTTTTATAGCTCTTTTGGTTCCCTATCGGATGGTGTAACTGTCAAAACAATAGGATGAAGGATTATAGCTAAGTTAAAGATAATGACAGCAAATGTACATACAATATTGCTGTGTTTACTGTGTTGGTACCTGTATAGGATGCCGGGTTGAATAAACCAATTATTACACATAACTTAATTTAAGGCCATAGTGTCAAAAATAATTCTGTAAATATCATCAAACTTTAATAAAATGACATATATCGTAAATATGGTTCTTCTACATTTTCAGATAGGCTATATGACGGAGATACATTGACAATTATGTGTTAAAATTCAAACACTTTTACTTTACAAATTTCAAAACTACTATTTAATTTTTTTGTATGTGGAAAAAGAGTAAACTTGTCAAAAGTAGTTATGAAGACTCGAGTCAAATCTGTAACCCAATAAAAAAAATAAAAATTGTATACAATTGTTTCGCATGGACACTTTTTAAAAATGCTTAAAATTTCTGAGTGGTGTCTTCGGACCTTCGGTGTAGGAGTCCGATTTGTTTAATTTATCACAGAAAACGTAATCTGAAATTCACGAGCAGACAGCATCAGGCAGACTGACAAGAAATAGGAAGGTACTGAATTACTCAGCCCTCCCTCTCTAGCGAACAATGAGTGACATGCTAATAAGAAGTGAATTGGACTCTCAGACCGATGACACTACTGTAGAGTTAAATTGATGAATCAAAACACATGTTTCTTGAATGTATATTTACATGCATTGCCATGCAACCAATTTGCCAATTTGGTAACGCTTTTTTCATTACTCATATTTTATATTCATTTTGTCATTGCC
>JAGFPH010001769.1:79202-92657 GCA_018207615.1 Philaenus spumarius | reverse complement strand
GCATGCCAACCTCCTTATTGGAAGTATTTTCAATACACAGAGCATTGCGTGCTTCGCACGCCAACCCTCGTATTGGGAGCATTTTCAATACACAGTGCTTTGAAGCTCATGCTTGACTCTTGTAAAACTTAAAATAAGTACATATGTAAATTTAAACGGCACATAACATTTAAAACATATTTTAGTGCTAAAAGAAAAATCACACTGATTTAAATAAAAACCCGAACCCTAAAATAAGGAACAAAAACTATAACTAAACAACTAAATTGTAAGTTAAGTTTAATACGTTAACCTTATGTACATTTCGATGACATGGTCATCATCCTCAGAGGGTTTTAACACACTCAAAAGAAAACCCTAAAAGGGTTTCCCCCTCAGGGTTTGTTTAATCTAAAAGAAAAATACCTGACTATAATTAATAACATACATATTTTCCTTTCCCCGGGAGCTAGGGGGGGGGACATGGCCCCCCTCTGCCCATAGGTATGGGCGCCCATGCACGGATGTTATGCTCAAACGAAGAAACTTGTGACAACTCAGATAATTTGAAAACAGTACTCCTTCTCGAACCTATTCCGAGTAGTAATTTACCAAACCAATAGGTATGGTTAGATAGAGGGAAGGAGACCCTTACCCTACCCAAGTTGGAATGATTCAAGGATGACTTAAAAACAGAAGTTGTTACGAGAGCAGGAATAAGTGGAATCGACCTCTGGCAAGAATGTTTCCTGCCAATGGGGAATCCCCCGACAATATTCCAAGCAGAAGTTACAACTTTATTGTGAAAAACTTGGACTCGGGCACATGAATAAAGGAAACTATTCAGTCAGCCAGGCATAGTTGGAAACTCTGAAATTATTATGAGTTCAACTTGCTGTTAGTCCTGGAATGCATTAAGACCACATCACGATTGGGAGGTCTCACTAGAGGCACCATAATGTTTTGTTTGTACCTGGATATGTTGGAATAGGTGGAAACGATTACAACATCTTCGAATTAGTTTTAACATAGGACAGCGTGCAAGAAAATCAAAAAAGCTATCTTTTTCATGCAATTTTATAAAGAGCAGTCGAAATTACCTCCATCTGCCCATAGTCTGTCATTTAAGTATAATAATTCCCCCCCTACATTTAATAATCCATTTTATTGTTGAAATACTAAAACAGTTTTATTATAATATAGGTAAGACATTTTGTTTACGTTGCACTTGTTTTTATTTTGCAGCTTTCGTGATCTACAACTTCTTAAGTCTGTGCTATGAATACCTTGGTGGAGAGGGCAACATTATGAGTGAGATACGTGGCAAACCCATAAGGTTAGTAAATTACTTGTACAATCGAGCTTTGGATGGCGTAGTGAAATTAGTCTTTTAGGTCGTTTGTGAGAAGATCTGTGTTATTTTACAGTCCAGGACGAGCGACATTCGGGTAGGGCATTCGCTCTGGGCACCAAAATTTAGGCTGGCACTACAAGACCATTTCTGTTTATTTTTTTTTCAAATATTTTTTAAAAACCTAAATATTTACTAACCCTTTCTCTGAAAGCGCCTGGCTTGGAGGCTCTACCCAAAAGAGCCAATGTTTAACACGTTCACCTCTAAGGACGCACATGTGAGCTTGATACTGAACACTATGAGAAGCGGCCGATGCACAGTGCATTGCACGCCAACCCTCTTATTGGGAGTATTTTCAACACACAATGCATTGCGTGCTTCGCACGCCAATTTTAAGCCTATGTGCTTTAAAATATTAGTGATTATTACGTAGAAAGGTTAAAAAATAAAGTAATTTCTACTCATTTAGGTTATAAATATAAAAAATAAAAGGTCAGTTCCTAGCATAGGAAATAAAAAAAATTCGTAACAGTGAACATCTTAAATCAGTGAATTTGCAAATGCATGGATTATACATCATAACATTTATATATTTTAATCAATATTTTTTTGTTTTTGGTCAATTAAATTATAGGAAATTAAATTATTTCCTTGCTTATATTTTTATTCCTGTAAAATCTGGAAAAAATCTTTTTTATTTATTTATTTTTTACTTTGAACTGTAGAAGTGAGATGTTAAAACATATTTTACTCATGGGAAATATTTTTAATTTGTTTAACAGACACATTCAAATATACATACAAACAATTAGTCCATTCTATCAAAACCTAAATTTAGTTATTGAAAATTCTAAAACACAGTAATATAGTCTCAGTAACCTAGTACATCTTAAGGGGAGCAGACCATTTTGAATATCCCTATCTCCATCCATGTTAACATAGGTACATTTTTCTCAGGATCTATTTAAGATACAGGGTTGAAATTTTGCAGAGTTTTATATTGATTACTTTTACATATTTAAGCCAGAGTAAATTCTTGTATCTACTTTAATTTTTTATTTATGAATTCTTTAGTTACTTTTACTAAAATTATTCAAAAAATAGCATTTCTTTTTTAAAAAAATTAAACAGTAAGTAATATTTTTGAAAAAGCTTTGGTCTATCTGTGTATTGTAATGATATAAATGTGTGTGCAAAAATTCATTCCTGTATCATTTACACTTCCTGAGATAAATGTACCTAAATATCAAAAAATGAAACTTTCGTAAAACAAAGAAATTAACACTTACTATTCAGTAATGGCCAGATGAGTAGGATGGGTTAAAAACAACAAAAACCATAGCAACTGAACAGCTGAATGTATTTCCTCCTAAATATTGTTTTTTTTCCTGTTACATTCACTATAAAACATATAATATGCTATGAAAATATAGCAGCACAATTTAAGAATATAATATTATGTGACATGAAAGGCAGCTGTGCAGCAGCATTACAAGAGCTAAAATCTGCGTGCAAGCCGGTAAACAATATCTTTTTTTTGCCATCAAATTATAAGAAAACCCAGTTGTGTTATATATCACTGTAAAGAGAAAATATCAGTCTATTAAAAAATACAAAAAACAAAAAACAGCTAAAAATTCGATTTTAAAGTGGTCTGCTCCCCTTAAGTTAAATCAAGCGGTGGTAGTAGTCCTTTTTATCTTATTCGGGATATGACTGAGATGCAAAATTCAAATGTCCGACTTCGGGAGCCCTCCCGCATCACTTTTGAATATCCCAAAAACTGCAAAATTTTCATACTTTTTTCGGGTTTTCCCCATTTTTACCACGCGGGAGCAAGTTTTCAACAAAGATCATTCCGTACATTTTGAAAGTAGATTAAATTTGCTACAATTTGAGAACAGAACGAGCTCGGTAGGCATAATACTTTCCGTGATACAGCTTTTCAAAGTACAGCAAATTTTCCAAATTTGAAAATTGTAAGCTAATTTTCATATTTATAAAACTGCCACTATTGGAAGCGACTTAACCCATTTTCATGACAAGGATTACTGGACCAATAGGCCTGTTGCGCAAAAAAAGACGTGTACAAATATTTTTTGATAAATCGTCAAATGTTTCTATAAAAATCACTGTAACTATTTTGGTTCACTATAAGTCTGTTGTTATACTTACAAAAGAATTACGTGTTAATTGTCACATGAAAATTTGTTTGTAGATGTCCGACCAATCGGACGTTGGTCGTTAATGGTTTAATACTCAGTTTAGTGTATGCGATAGCAATGATTGCGATATTATCATAAGGAAGAATTAAGTTTATTATTTTACAAATCTAATTTTATTGACAAATGTTTTCATAACTTTATCGACTTTTCTGTCAAATGGATTTTTAGCCACTACATCAGCCTTAGAAAGTTCATCAAAAGGATTCAAATGTACGACTTCCTGCCCTTTGTTTGTCTTTATTGGAATTCGTTCATTCGTGAATGATATTATTTTGTTCACATTCGGCTGTATTTCCTCTTCTTTGACTACATTAGCAGTTGGTTTTATTTTATGCTCTAGCTTTGCTTTACGCGTTTTCACAGAGTTCATTATTTTGTCTTCATACGGAGGAGGAACTACAAAATCGTCCATACTTCTCAGCCTTCCCTTGGATAGAATAACATTTCCTTTCTTTACGAGAACCGCTCTTGGTTCTGGATAAAATGAAGTCAGCTGATCTCCAGTCCGTGTCTTTTCCATGTAAACATTCTTTTTTTTTACTTCACAAACTTTGGTTTCGTTCTCCGTTCTGGTTTCTCTACGAATAGTATATTCTATATTCTTCGGTTTATTCAATTTAATCGTTTGTAAGCATTTATTCAGTAAAGAATGTTCGCTGCAGTACGTAATCAGATACTTGTAGTAGTCTAGATTCCAAAATGTTCGCTTCTTCTTAACTTTGTCCACAGAGTTTTTGTTGATGATTTTTTTAGGTTTATTGTCCAACAACCGTGATAACCATCCGTGCTTTGTCTTCACGGACGAGTCAGGGCAACTGGATATCGGCTTGCACTGCATTACTGCTGTCTTAAAGATATTCTTGGAATTTTCTTTATTCACAGATACGTTACCTCTGCTGCAGAAGGCACAGTGTACTGTGAATGGTCCAGTAACATAAACCTAAGTAGTTTTATTAATAAATCTTGTTAGGTACAATTCATATCTTTACACTAGCAGAATGTGTTGATTCCCACATTATTATTTATAAATTTATAAATCTACGTAAAATAAGTCTTTCCAAATAAATTATCTCGTCAGTCTGTGATGTGCCCAACATCTTGATCTTGAGTCAAGTCACTATTCGATTATCAAAAGGGCGATCGACCAGCAAGAAAAGGTTTTCACTTTGAAAACAACTATTATGTGTCACTAGAAAAGTTTCAAGTTAGAAAATTTTATGAAATAAATAATACATGCTAAACAATACAGTTGTTTATATTTAATTCCCTAACAAAGTTAAATAAGACTGAAGTAATGAAGAAACTGTGTTTACATAAATGGATTTTACAAACGTAATAACGTCGTGTTTGATATAATTTTTCTTAATTTTTTCCGAACTTTATATATCCTTACAAAAATTTGAAATTGTGAGTCACAAAAAGAAGTAAAATATTACAGTGGTAAAACCGGTAGATGACTAATCGTTGAAACAGATGCTTGAGGAAGCGAGTGAGAGGGGCACAGATGCCAAGTTACTTTATACAAACTATAGTTCATATTTATTTAATCGTGTGTTTTTTGCATTATAAAACAAATAATTTCTTATTAAAGTACCTAGCCAGTATGATTCAAAGGTTTTTAGTTTTATACCTGTACATTTTTGTAAAAGGCCGATATTTATTACGATTTGCTTGAAAATAATTTCACCAAGTTTCCTAAAAGTTCCCAAAAAGTCGAGAAATTAAATTCGTATAATCTAGTAGACGTACCCTGTTCTGTGCGATTTTCTTTGTACAACTATTTTGGCTACTTTAAATGTCGGCCCAAAAGTTAGTTTCAATAAAAACTCTCGGCAGTTGTACTGGATTGGGTTATTCGTGAAAGTAGGCCCAGAGTCTGTTAAAATGTTTTGTAACATTCTTAAACTATCTCATTTGACTAAAAATTACAAACAAAAATTCAAACAAGAAAATAATTGAAAGATTTTTTTGTAATAATCTAGTACATAAAATATTTCATGACAAAAGACTTAGTTGACACAGGATCTTGTCAGCAGTCATATATAAAAATTATTGTTTATAGAGGATTTAATTTATTTTGTCCTGACAGCTCCACTGTTGCCTAGTACTGTAAATGTATGGGGTTTATAAATAATATTGTGCACTTTTTCTAATTCTTCTTTTACAAACAGCTAACAAGTCAAACAATGCCCTATATTGTGATTTCAAAACTATGCATTCTATACGTAATACATAATACAGTGTGATTCAGGAACAAGGGGAGAAAATTTCAGAACACGTTCTACTAGTAAAAATAAAGAAAAAAGTTCATATGAACATAGGTTTGGAAAGTTTCGTTTTCCAGTCATCCACCATTTTGTTTTTTTCTTTATAAAATACTTAATATCTTTGGATGTAGGAAATAATATATTGAACGCAAATTTTGGATACATATTTGTTATGACTTCTTTTACCCATGTAGCCTATCTAAAAGTTTTGACTCTTGGTAGTTGTTTACAATATCCAAAAGATTTAGTTTTTAGCCAGTAACTCGGTTATCTTTTAAGTTACAGAAATAATAAAAAACCATTAAATGTTTCTCATTAAAAACGGAAATTTTTGTTTCTTAATTTCTTTTGTAACGTTAGCGGTTTTGAGATATTTTACATTATCAAATTTTAAACGGTCGCCATTTCGAAAATATGAACTGTAAAAATTCGATATTCCGGCACTCGATAGTCCGGCAGACCCGATAGTTCGGCATCCATCATCTTCAAAATTGGCACTCATTAAAAATGGCAGTTTTTGTAATTATTGAGTGATTTAGGCCCGGTCTACACTGTCATTTGGCTCCGTAGAAAACAGTGTGTAAAAATCTACTGCTCAATAAACTTGTCCAAAACAAACATTTCAATCAACATTTGTCATAAAAATCTAACAGATTCACAATAATGTGCTCTCGCCGTCCTTTAATAACGTTCCCGGTTAAAGGGGCCGTTTAACACTTTCGTTGCTGACGGTATTTTGTTGAACGTATTCCACTTTATGAAGATTATTTGAACAAATTGAAGTCTTTGGAAAAAGATACATTGAATTTCTTGTTAATAGTTGTTCAATTTAAAACCGCTTTGCACGGGTTGGGAGTGAAAGGGGTTCGAAGAATTTGTGACAGGCTCGAGTAAAAATAGCAAACCCCCACCACGTACTGACTAACGGAAGCTAACAATACGGAAGCTAACAAGAGCCGTCCTACCTGAGGCCCACCAGTTACCGGCAAGACAATCCCACTACGTAGTTATTGTTACGTAGTTTCAACGTCTAATTTACGTGTCCATGTTCAGTTTTTATTTTATGTATTGCAATGTGTTTGTTGTGTGTTTTTAACAACCCAATAATAATATATATGTATATATAGTACACGTGTGTTTATTTATAGTTTATTCCCTGTTTTAACCATTTTAAAGGAAGATGTCGATAACCCGGCATATTCGATAATCCGGCATCAATGGATCCCAGAGCGTGCCAGATTATCGAGGTCTTACTGTATTAACCCTACAACTGTCAATGTTAATTTTTTTCAATGAAAAGCCGTTTTTTGCGTTTTACAAGCATTTTTTCAAAAATTCGGCAAAAATAGTAATTCTATCCCAATCGAAAAGTGTTCCATAGCTTTTTTGTAGGAAAAAGTTCAAAGAATTCATACATGCCAGTAAAAAATTTACTCATGTAAAATTGAAAAAGTTATTAGCTCATGAAACAAATAATGTTCAGTAACGGAAGAAAAGTTTAAACTTTAGGCGTACATAACAAGTAGTAAACTTTTTTTGTAATTTTTTCGTAAGTTTAAAAAAGTTTCGTAATTTAGTTCTAAATAGAACTGTATAAAAACATTTATCTATTTCAAATTTCTTATTTTGAAAACACCAATTTTTATGTTCCAAATACACGATTGCTAACAAAACTAGGCCTAGTTGTAACGTAATTTACTAATGCTTTGCCCAAAAATGAAATATTATTATAACAAAGTGTAGAGAATAAATCAAAGAATTGAACTGTATACTTGTATATTATCATATCATAAAAGTGTTTTACTTAAAATCTATTTAATTACAAAAGTGAGATGAAACAAATGAAATCTCGTGCGGACAAAGGAAATTCAAAATATGACCGTTGAAGACAATGGAAACAGCCTTGTTTTGCAATCTCAAGCGGTAGTATGGATTCCGTGCAAATATGAAATTTCAACTGCTGTTTGAATAACACCTAACCAGTCAAATTTAGTAGACATTGGCTTTTAGAAAACTCAAAAACTGCAACGATGATTACGTATGTAAATATACGTTTTAGGAAAAACTTGTAAATACAAAAGTTAAAGCTTAGATCATTTCCTTTCCAACGGTTTCTGATTTATTGCGATTGGATGATTTTTAGTGGGTGAAATATTCAATACAGGTTGAGTTGTCACAGAGTACACAATTCACTACGGCAGGGCGTTGAGACCACTCAATTTGAGTGGTCTGACAGTTAGAGGGTTAAAAACAGTTGGTTTTTTTGAACATGGGTAAAAGATGCCATACCAAATATGTATCAAAAATTTGCGTTCAATATATTTCCTGCATCCAAAGATATTACGTGTTTTGTAAGAAAAAAAACAAAATGGTGGCTAACTGGAAACGAAGCATTTCCAAACCTATGCTTGTATGAACTTTTTGCTTTATTTTCACTAGTAGAACACGTCCTGAGAGTTTCTCCGTTTCTTCCTAAACCACCCTGTAAAACAGTAGATTTATTTAATTTTTTAATTAATTTTAATTCTAGAAGTGTTGTTGGATTAAAAATAAAATCACTAAATAAATATATAATGACTATTACTTAGATTAAGCAGTGACCTTGGAACACAATACTGATGTTTGTATTGTACTTTTAATACTTTGCGGAAAAATACCCATTTTATATAACTAATAATTTTGAATTTTAAACATTTTTTCCTGTTTCATGGCAACTATTTCAAATTGTGTACAACAATAGGTACGTTTTTCTGAAAGTTTCTTTTATATTGAAATATCCGTTGTCGTAATACTATTGTGAAATATCTCTTGGGTCATCGTAGCTCCAAATAAATAAGACTCCACAGGTGCAAAGATTTGATTTATGGTTTTCACCTAGGGGCGATTACTTCCATTTCACCACCAAAAATCTGAATAGCCAAAAAAAGTCTGGATCTTATTTTTAATAATTACTTCTTTGCCTTACTGGACCGGTTATATTATATAAATACCTGTAATTCGTTGCTGCTCGCAGTCCTATGTATATCTATTTTCTCAGATGACGACCGTTTCGCCTATTTGTCAGGCATTATCGAATCCGTCACAAATTCAAATAAATAATTAACACATTAATTGGCATTAATTGAGTACCAACGCAGCGTTGAATGAGTGCACAAATAAATAGAACCTCATCGAACTTTTAAACTCGTGTGATGGGTTATGTACATAACAAACTCAATTTTAAGTGTAATGTGTGTGTTTTATGTGTTTTATGTTAAATTGCAACTATATGACGTGCATTATGCAAATTAATGCCAATTAATGTGTTAATTATTTATTTGAATTTGTGACGGATTCGATAATGCCTGACAAATAGGCGAAACGGTCGTCATCTGAGAAAATAGATATACATAGGACTGCGAGCAGCA
This sequence comes from Philaenus spumarius, assembly GCA_018207615.1. Taxonomy (NCBI): domain Eukaryota; kingdom Metazoa; phylum Arthropoda; class Insecta; order Hemiptera; family Aphrophoridae; genus Philaenus; species Philaenus spumarius. The sequence goes on along the minus strand of JAGFPH010001769.1, from coordinate 83,425 downwards.
ACGAATTACAGGTATTTATATCTTATTTTTATGTAATCAAATGTTATTAGAGATGGTTTTGTTAAAATATTGTTTTAAAAATACCCTAAATTAAATATTTAGTGAAACATTGAAGTATTCCAATATTTCAACCCAATAAGGATTTGGTCTAATGTGGTCAGAACCAAAAATACTGTGAAATAAAATGGAATCAGCAGAAGAAATAAATTAGTTCAATAGAAAGTGCAGTGTACGAAAACAGATGTTCTTCATTTAGTGAAACTGCCAGATGTTCAACAAAAAGATTTTTTTTTGAAAAAGGAAGAAAATAATATAGATAGAAAGTCATGGTGAAATAATTTTTTAGAAGATAATTCTAAGAGAAGAGATGGCAAGAAAAAGAACATTAGAAAATTATTCAACTTTGTAAAAAGGAACAAACCAGGAGTAAAAAAAAAGTTAACAGAAATAACACTAGATAAAATACTTATTCAGAACTATCCTTCAGAAAATGGTTGAGGTCTAACCATACTTTTATGTGTTCCATATTTTTTTACGTAGAATTACCATATTTTAAAAACAAGTGTTAATTTGAATATATATAGATGACTTGAATAAACAAACATTAAATGATATTTCCCTCAGTATAAAATAAAGGGATAATAAGATTAATAATTAAAAAAAGTTTTCTATTACGGTTCTCATGTGTTAAATAAACAATTAAACCATACAAATACCGACATTTTACTACTTCGAATAAATGAACAGAGACTTTTATTAAATGCGTATAGACATTTCGAATTTCAAATAATTGTATTTTCGTTTGACGAACAATATTTTATGCATGAATTCAATTTTTCTTTGAGACTTTATGAACTAAGATTATATGTTTATGTTTTATAGTTTTTAGGTTATGCACATAGTTTTTCTCACTTTATGAATATTCTTGTTAATTTGTCCTATTAATGAAACAAAAGGAAAATAATACTTCCTATTTGGATGAACCGGCACGATTACCTACCCGAGATAAATTCCCGATTTTATCTAAATGAGCACATTCCCAATTTTATCTAAATGAGCTCATTCCGCGTTTCTGCTTATAAATTAAAGTTCAGTAGCTTGGGATATTGTTAAATGAATTTTTGTTATTCTAACCCAAGGAGTTTTCTATATTTCTATAATTAATTTTGTTTTCAAATATTCAGTTTGATTCTTTATATTATACAATAACAAAAGGGATAAATAAATACTATTGTAAAATTTAACCTGAGGTCTTTCCTTTGTATATACCAGATGTCCCACGAAGAGGTCCCTATTTTTGAATTAATATATTAGATGCACCGAATGTAAAACAGTCCTAACATACACATATGTAAAAGAAATACACCTGAGTATCAGTTAATTCTGACACATTAGGACAAAATGGCGGGATATCAAAGAAATAGTATCTTTTTGTTAAAATAGTTTTATTTGCTTAAGTGTTACAACATAATTATTGAATTTTAACGATGTTACTAAGCACTAAACAACGTTAGGGAATTAAAGATATAAGTAACTCATAAATAAATTCAATCTATTTGATCCATAAACCTTTTCAAACTGATGTCCATCGATCGCAATGCACTGATGACAACGAAATAGAAAACAGTCATACGCTTTGCTGAACAACTCTCGAGGTATCAACAACAGTTCCTCTTCGATCAACCTCATTAGTTCATCGTCTGTCGCAATGTTATGACAATAAACCTTCTCCTTCAAAAAGCCCGACAGAAAAAAGTCACAAACAGTCAAGTCTGGAGACCTTGGGGGCCAGTCCATGAAGCTGCTGCCACGACCTATCCAACGGTTAGGAAGATTTTGGTCCAAAACTGCTTTGGCCACATTAGCATAATGCGGAGGAGCTCCATCCTGTTGGAAAAAAACATTTTTCATCTCAGGCTGAGAAAGATGAGGAACTATGTGATTGCTTAAAACTGATGCATACCTTTCTCCAGTCATTGTTTGTCGGGATATGTCATACGACAAAACACCATCCTTGGTAACAGCAGCCCAAACTGTTATACCTGTTGATTTTAATTTCTCTTCTTGTAAGATATGTGGATTTTTTGTGTTATAGTAATGACAATTATGCCTGTTTACAGTTCCTGTTCGATAAAATGTCGCTTCATCTAAAAACACGATTCTTTCGTGCAATTTGCTATCTACGTCAGTCTTTTCAATTATTTTCGAACAAAATTCCAATCGTCTATCAGGATCATCTTTAAACAGTCCGTGAACTAAATGAGTTTTATAATGTTTGATTTTGTTCTTTTTGGCATACCTTTAGACAGATGACTTCGGTATTCCTGTAGCAGATTCCACCTTTCTTACTGAATTAGGCGTATTTGGAGATTCCATGAAAGCAGCACATACGATTTCTTCATTTTCTATGTTGGAGGATCTATGGTATTTTTTTTTGTATTGACCCCGTTTTCAGTAGGATAGTCTCACTTACGAATAGATTTCCTTGATGGTGGAACTACACCTGGGTACCTTTCCCTAAAACACCTTATTGCTTCATAATCATTTTCAAAGGCAATAGCCCAGGAACAATTCACTTTTTGCTCAGTTGAAAACGGCATGGTACATAAGACACTTTACAATGCAACTTAATAACAAATGCCAATGTTTATTACCAAATATGTTAATTGTTGTGGATACACGCAGTCAGCTGATAGATTTAAAATAGTCTAAACAGCTGTAGCTGTTCCTATTCTAAATAAAAGTAGGTTTACCCTTAAAATACGATTGCTGATTTTGTTGTTTTTTTGTTTTTCCGCCATTTTGTTTGGATCAGTCAGAATTAACTGATACTCAGGGGTATTTCTTTTACATATGTGTTAGTCACGACTGTAGAATTTCAAGTCTGTAGCGCGCTCTATACGTCTGTCAGATCAATTCAAAAATAGGGACCTCTTCGTGGGACACCCGGTATATAGATATAAGATAATAATTATGTTGTAACATATACAGTAACATATACATATAAATGGAACTTGTTAACAAAATACCATCCACTGTTTCAGGTCTAATTGTATATACGGGACATGTTGTCTAGTGGGAAAGACTTACACCATAGGATTCCTAAGGTTCTGTAAACAAGCAACTCTGCAGTTCTGCCTTGTGAAACCTGTGATGGCTTTTGTCATTATAGTGCTGCAGTCCTTTGGCCACTATCACGATGGTGATTGGAGGTATAAACATCAATACATTTTGTATCCGCAATTTATTTGTGTAATAACTTTTTTAAACTTGATTTTACTTTCTCACTATACTATAGTATAGAGAAAGTATAGTGATCGCAAAAAAAAATCGATGTTGAGATTTTTGTGGAAATATCCGTTTTGGGACCCCCTGAGTCCAAAAAAGTGGTTTTTACAAAATGTCTGTATATTTGTATGTATGTCTGTATGTGTACAAAGCTAGAGAGAAAACTATTCGATCGATTTCAACCAAATTTCCACCAGACATGTCCAGTAGGCCTATATAGATGCACGAAAAAGGATTTTGAAAAATTTTTGAAAAACAACCCCCTTTTTGGCCAAAAAACCCCCAAAAAATCAGTTATTATTTAAAAAAAAAAAAAAAACGGCTGTAACGATTTTGATAAAATTTGGCTTATTTGTAGCCTTTAATGTGCCCTACCATATACAAAAACCCGCATCTTTCTAAAAATTCTCGTTTAGCTAATAATAATAACTGATTTTTGGTGGTTTTTTGGCCATAAAGGAGGTTGTTTTTCAAAAATTTTCAAAACCTGTTTACGTGCATCTATAAAGACCTAATTGACTTGTTTGGTGCAAATTTGTTCGAAATCGATCGAATAATTTTCTCTCTAGATAATAATAATAATATTTATTAGTTAATCTCCAACTTTAATAAAAAACTCTCCTACCCCACCCTACAAGTCACAGTGAATGAGTGTAGGAGTTTTGCCTACGGGTATCAGGTAGAAAGGGTCCCCATCCGCGAATTCCTCATACTGCAGAGTTTTGCCTACGGTTGGGGGTGGGCGCGAGAGGGGGAGGGGGAGAGAGAGAGATTCCTATAGAGAAGAGAGACAAAGAGACTCTTCTAGCGATTATAAAAGAAAGAATTCTGCCAGGTACAAAAATTATCACTTTACAGGTACCGTATTATCACTTTATATAATTAGAATAAAAAAAAAACTAGAGGACTTACCTAAACTGTTTAGTCACAGTATT
>JAGFPH010001769.1:57853-71342 GCA_018207615.1 Philaenus spumarius | reverse complement strand
GATTTAATAACTTTGATCCCCAAACCCCCCTAAAATTTCGAATTTTTTCAAACCCTTTCTTAGTAAGCACCTATGGCCCTAGAGGAAGCTACATACCAAATTTCATTCCAATCCGTTCGGTAGTTTTGAAGAAATCGTGATTTAATAACTTTGATCCCCAAACCCCCCTAAAATTTCGAATTTTTTCAAACCCTTTCTTAGTGAGCACCTATGGCCCTAGAGGAAGCTACATACCAAATTTCATTCCAATCCGTTCGGTAGTTTTGAAGAAGTCATTTTTTAATAACTTTTATCCCCCAAACCCCCCCAAAAATTTCGAATTTTTTCAAACCCTTTCTTAGTGAGCACCTATGGCCCTAGAGGAACCTATATACCAAATTTCATTCCAATCCGTTCGGTAGTTTTTGAGAAATCGTGATGAGTGAGTCAGTGGGTTTTGGCTTTTATATATATAGATATACAAAATTTGTATATTTACTTACCTAATGCAGCACTGAAAGTTTTTTTTTAAGTCCAAATAAAAAACAAAAATAAGTTCACTCACAGTTAAAACTTTTACAAAAATGTTAGGAGACACTATATATTTGTTAGGCAATAAACTGTCTGTTTTATTTGTGTTCACTTACTACAAAACTACATTTAATAAATCAAAAAAAAATAACCATGTACAGTAAAACCTCTCTAATCCAAACCTCTCATATCCGAAACCTCCGATTTCCGGCATAGTAAAAAATAATAAATATATCTATAAAAAATGAATATTTTCGACTAAATACTGCAGTAGCGAATGATGTTTTTGAGTTAGCTGTAAAAAGTAAAACAAAGGAATTCCGTCGGGACTCCCATAAAAATCATAAATCACGGGTAATGTAAGTCCCAACAAGTTTTACCCGATTTCAAACAAATAAAATTATTACTTTAAAGTTTAAATACTTTTGTTACCGATCTATAAAATGTGTTATTTTTCTTCACAGTAGACACCCTAATTCTATAGACACGATAACAAACGAATCAATAAGTGTTTGACCTTGAGCCTACTCTAGACTTCTTGTGTACAAATAACAGCCTACGCATGAATAAAAATAAAACAAGAAGCGTTTACTTAAGAAAGGAAACAATTGCCTAAAACATTTTACTGGGGAAAATGTCTACTTACATAAAATTAATAATGTTTTACATTTTCCCTACTGATATTTATTGTTAAATGCTGAATTGAGTTAAGATACAGAGAATGCGATTGCAAATACCGGAGATTACATTCACGGAGTCTATACGAGAACGGGCAGTTCTGACAACTGAGTATTTCTTGGTATCGGTAATCGGTATCGAGTTTCAGCTATCGATTCTCGATTCCAATACAAAAGCTAAAGTATCGGTGGTATCGAAAATCGGTATCGAGAATCGACCCATCCCTAATTTCAACCAATTTACCCATATTAAAAAAAACTCTCAAATCCGGATTTTTTGATATCCGGATCGCCTGGCGCCACATTGATCCGGATATAAGAGGTTTTAATGTATTTGAAATTCAGTCTAGCCATGTTTTACGTGACTCTTGGTTTACAAAAGTTGTGCTACAGATGATTATAAACGCAGATCTAAAATCCTAAACAGCTGGAAGAAATAACAAGTGATGTACAACTGTACTGTAAAATGTTCTCTGAACACGTTTCTGAAGTTAGTTTTAAAATATTCCAACAGATGGCGAAGTTATACGCATTTGAAATTCTACTACGGACAAACGGGGAGTGACGAAAATAAATCGCTACGAGTTTCTACGGAATACCGGGGAAAGGGTTAGTTAACAAACTGTATTAAAAACACTAAAATTACAGTACGTATTAATAACCAGAGGACCCAATGGTCCTATCTTCGCCTCAATAATGAGGATTGTTATTATTATTTTCTTCTCTCCAGTCAAGATAATAAACATGTATCTATAAAATTTGTAAATACATACCAAAGATTTGTTTTCAGTATTCTAAATTTTGTTTAAATGTGCAGGAAACGATGAATCCTAAGGACATCATGACAGATGCCATCCACAACTTTCACCCTCAATACAAGCAGTATACCCAGTATAGCTCCGGTAAGTTGATTGCATGGAATTAATGTGTCGTTCATTTTAAATGTTTTCTTGTTTCATTTGATTCACAATGATTTAATCAACTTACCTTATTTTAGAGTTATAAAAATGTACATCTATAAATTAAGGTAGAGATAGCGTTGCATTAAATTCCTACAATATATTCCTATCACTACATTGTATTTCCTCTTTTCAATATGATTCAGCTTTTTTCTCTACTTAGTAACGATTGTTTTTCTAGTTACATCATCCGATAGGAAATCAAAAGCTCTACAAAAAAGCTGTCTTGAAATTTTTTGTAAAAGTGTACGGTTTTTGTGTAATTTAGGTTTGACATTTTCAAACAGCCGCCATTTTTAAACACATGATTGGATATAATCGCTTATTTTCCCTAAAATAGATCATTGTTAGGTTAAATTTCATGCCAAGTTTGAACTCAATCGGTCAAGCATTTCTATACGTATGAATTATTTTGTAAAAAAAAACAAAGTGGCGGATATCTGGAAAACTAAGCTTTTTCGGACCGATGTTCACATGAACTTTCTTATTTTCAGCTGTATAATCAGTTCATGAAGTATTATCCGTTCCTCTTAAACACTCTATATATTTAATTTCCACTACAAAATTTACAAGAAATGCTAAACAAAACTTTTCCTCTTCAGATTTTTTTCTGTTTTAACAGTGTCGGTTGGACTGATTCGTGCTGTTTGCTTTCAGTCTAAACGAAAAAAAAAGCATGGATGTAGCTGCGAGTATGTGTTTTCCTCAATCAGAGTTTGTTTCACGTTGGTTACTGTTTGATTAGAGATTTTTACAGAGAACTACAGAGAAACTTTTCTTGATATATTTGTAGACTAAACAGATGTTGGTGCTGGTAATAAATAGGTCCTGTACAAATGATATAATATAAAATGTGTAAAATAGCTTGTGTAAATAATCTTATACTATGAATTTATTTGACTGCCTGACAAAAGTAGGTAAAATACGAAGGTCATTCAATAAATTAAAGAGACAAATTGGTCTGGAGAAAAAACTGTTGGTAAGGCAAGTTTGGTACTTTTATGGCTTTAAGTTGGCATCACTGGGATGAGCTTTGACCAGCTGATGGATCAACGTTGTTGTGTTTATAACCTCAAAAATACATTTAGTGATGGTACCATTTGAAAATTCCCATTAATTGAACAACGTTCTGTTATTCGTTGTATGAATCGTACAAATTTTTACAAGTAGGTAGAAAAGTTCAAAAATGGTTGAGACTAAGTGACTGACGAACACCATTCTGACCGACCAGTTGAAGTTTCAACTCTGTCACTTGATGACATTATTTGTGCCGACCGCCGTGCCACTATGGAAATGATAGTTGAAAAGGTTCATGTTTAGTATTGGTACAGTTCATAACATTATCTGTAACAAGTTGAAGTACCGCAAAACATGTGCAAAATGGGTCCCAAAGGGGTTGACGCGGCTGCACAAGGACACAAGGTTGAGAGTGTGCACAGAGCTAAAGGAACGTTATGAAAGAGAAGGTGAGAACTTCCTCAACAAAATTCTAACTTGTGATGAAACTTGGATTCACTATTACGAGCCAGAATCAAAAAGACAAAGCATGGAGTGGAAACACACCAGCTCACCTGTCAGGAGAAAATTCAAAACACAAGCATCAGCAGGAAAAGTCACGTTGGCGGTGTTTTGGGATGCTGCAGGTCCAGCTTTTTGTGATTATCTCGAAGAGCAGCGTACAATAAACAGCCAATACTACTCGGATATATATGCTTTGAAACAAGGTGAAGCCAGCCATGGGAAAGAAATGTCGTGGATCTCAGAGGAGAGGTGTGATTCACCAGCAAGACAATGTACGTCCTCATAGTGCTCAACTAACACGTGAAACCATCGACACAATGGGCTGGGGAGTACTGCCTCATCCCCCTTACAGTCCTGATTGGTCCACTGAAGGAGGCATTACGTGGGAATAGGTTCCAGGATAACGAGGGCGTCAAAAAGTTTGTTGGCTCAAACAGCTAGATAAAGAGTTCTTTACAGCCTGTATAATAAAGGCTTGTAGTCCGTTGGAACAAGTGCATAAATGTTCAAGGGGATTATGTTAAAAAGTAGAAAAAGCATTGTTTTGTAAAAATAAACGGTTTTTTTCAAGACCAATTTGTCTCTTTAACTATTGAATGACCCTCGTTTTATCACAGGGGTTTGAGAAAGCACAAACTGTATATAAAAAGTACTGGCGGAAATAAGTTTAGGTTGGTATTCATAGTCCTTTAGGTAGACTTAAAGCTCCCTCATCTAAGAAAACCGTAAGGTTCAATTATGCCTTAAACAGACTTTACAAATAGTTTTCAATTCATATACCTATACTTTAGGCGGCCTTCTCTGAGGCTACATTAAGCAGACCTAAAGTGACCAACATATCCGTACGAACTTTACAACAAGAAATACCTTTAGAACGAATATTTCAATTACTGCAGAACTTGCTTTTAATATACATGGTAGTCTTTGAACGACATTATATTTTTTGAACCATTGCAGACTACGCAACAAAACTTGGTACATTGTTTCTCTACCAAAAAATAAATTGTTTTATTATCTTAATGGGGTGGCATGCAAGGAGAGTCTGAGGAAAATCTTAAATAGGAGCATAGGTCGAGTTGTACATCAAATTAAAGGTATATCTTAGGAGAATGCAATGCCGCAAATCAGACATCAAATGGTTCACCCCTACACAAAATGGTGACCGTTCAAGTTACAATATTGGGCGTTTTAAAAATGGCTTAACCCTTGCGTTGCCGCCCAAAAAAATTCCATTGTAACTAAAAATAATTATATGCGTTCGATCAATATTTAACTATTCATATAGGACGGTATTCCTGCTTGAATATAACAATCAACCCTGGAACTGTCGATGCAAATTTTTGCAATGCCAAGCCATTTCGGTGCGTTTTGCAAGCATTTTCCATAAATTCGCCAAATATAGTAATTACGAACCAATCCAAAAGTGTTCCGTATCTTTTTTGTAGAGAAAGGTTCAAAGAATTCATATATGCCAGTAAAAAATTGATTGGTGTGAAATTTACAAAGTATTAGCTGAAGAAACAAGCATGTTCAGTAACGAAAAGAAAAAGTTCAACTCTAGGCCTACATCAAAATTAGAAAACATTGTTTGTACAAAAGTTTTGTAATTTATTTATACATTTTTTTTTACGCTAAAAACCTGGGTGGTTATCATTGGCTGCTTTAGTTATAAATAAAAGTGTATAAAAAATATACGTCGATTTCAAATTACTTTTTTTTTTAAACACCAGTTTTTATGTTCCTACTACAAGACTGCTAACAAAACCTAGTTTGAGTAGTAATTTAGGAATACATGCTTGGCCCAAAAATGAAATATTATTATAACAAAGTGCCGAGAATAAATCATAGAATTGAACTGTAGGCCTACACTTGTAAATTCTTATTTTATAAATAGTACCAGGAGACCGAGCTAAAGCTCGATTATAAGCAGGGCTATGATTTCAATAATAAATATTGGATTATTGAGTTTTGAGGTTAGGCCTATAACATTAAACAACTAAATAAAGGGTATATACAACATTAGGCTTACCTGTAATAAAAATACAGTTTAAAGGATTAACCATAATCTCAACGTGATGCCTCAGAAATAAGTCAGGCCTAAATTAAAGTTTAATATTTCAATATCGATTTAGGCCTAGGGCCTAGTTCGCTCACGTCAATAACTATTATTGCAAATTTCCATGAACATCGTTTAGCTTAGGCCTATAACATTAAACAACTAAATAAAGGGTATGTTTATTTAGCAGAAGTATTCGTTGCCATGGTAACTATAAATAGATACAACATTTAGGCTTACCTCTAATAAAATATACAGTCTAAAAGAAAGCAGATGATTATTGTAATGGCATTGAAAACATTTGCATCAGCTGTGCTTTTGTATTGTTTAAAATGGACAAATTTCACTTTTTAATTTAATAAAAAGACGTAGAAAACGAATTTTCCCAGACTGGTGACCATTTCCAATCGATTTCTCGTGGCCAAAAGCCCCATATAAAATCAAAAAATGAAAAATCCTTAGATGGAGATTCCAGATCCATTTAGCAGACAAACAATTATCTCTCGCTTTAGAAGATAAGATATTTCACTTAGTTTTACTTGTATCAGAAAATTAGATCAAAGGGATAAACCATCAAATTAACATTTTTTTTAATATATAGAGCAAATTCTATAGCGAATCGGTTAAATCATTCGGATTCGAGAAGGTTTTGGCAAATATTTTTTTGGAAAAAATGTTTCAACAAAACGTACGCCAATGGGTACCCGGGTGGCAACACAAGGGTTAATTTTAATTATTTGCATTAGCTTTGAAAGCAAAACTCCTACAATACGCACTAGAAATACCTGCTGAGATGCTACAAACCGTTATGAATGGCTACTACACCCGCCTAGCTCACTGCCAAACTGCAGAAGGAAAACAGTTTGAGCATTTATTGTAAAAAAAGTAATGCCGTTATGAAAGTTTGTTGGTAATTGTTATTTTTTTTAAATGTAGTAAAAATTTTTCCTCGTCCTCCTTGAAAACCTTTCCCACTGAAGGTGATAAGTAGTCGCTCACTATCCACAAAAACTGGTCCTACTGCTAGTGTGGATTGTCGTAGTAATTTTTATTTTAAAATCTTATGCCAAAAAGTGAAAGCCATTTTCAAAAAGCCCAATAATTGTAATTTTAAACGGTCGCCATTTTGTGTAGGGTGTACCTTTTGATGTCTGGTTTGGGGCATTGTGTTCTCATAAGATAGACCTTTAATTTGATGTACAACTCGACCTGTGCTCCTATTTAAGATTTTCCTCTGATCCCTGCGGGCCATCCCCCTACGCGATAAAAAAATTCATAATTGCTTCAAAAATTTGTTTTTCGGGTAGAGAACGTGTACCAAGTTTTGTCGCGTAATCTACCATGGTTACTAAAATACACTCCGTTCACATACTTTTAAGACACCCTGTATTAACATGATTCTCAGAAACCATCTGTAAAGCTTTGAACACTGTAGTGAATGATTATAGATCATTCTACGCAATGAAATAAATTACCTTGTACAACAACTAACTATTATTTAATTTCCTTTATTCGTCTTGCTTTAGTTGTCCTTGTCGCCAATTTTATTTTGTTTTTGCTGTAGATTTGCTTTTTGCATGACATTTTGTGTTTGATTGTTTTGCAGACGTCAACTCGACCCAGCCGTACGACAAACTATAACAGGAACTTAGCAGCTTCGTGTTGGCATGACTTTGCTGTAGCATGTGGATAATTTTGTAGTTTCCCTGAAACCGATCGTCGTTTTATTCCGGAAATGTTTTCGAAATTTAATATCATCGTTTTGAAAGAAAAGAGAAAAAAAAACTGGAAGTTGTTGAAGGAAATATGTTGATATGATTTCCTCATTACTTTTACATTATAAACTTAGCTACTCTGTATATATATCATGATTATTTTAAATATTTATTGTTAAGAAGTGCAATTTTACTTTATCCTCACACAGTGAATTATAACTAGAATATTAAGTAAATAGTAAACCATTCTTCTTTACTTATAAGTGCAGTTTGTTAAGATCAGAAATTAATACTTAAAGATCGGTTGTGACACTTCCTTTAGCTCAGAAGACCTCACATAGTGGCCCCTTTTCATTTTCTCAATGACAGTGACAGTGGCCCGGCCCCATCTCTAGTATCCTGCCGGTAGTGGCCTCCTCTCCATTTCTTTACAGTTCGATTGCCCTTTGTGTGGTGGCTCCGTGTTTTGTTTTATACTTGTGCCTTACGTATAAGTTTGATTCATCTTTAAGGTTATTTCATAAAAACTAATTTCATGTACCGTAGCATTACTGAACAGGCAGCTGGGCAGCGCACGGCGTTTGCGTTTCCTTTTGAAACTAAGTATAACCCAGCTATAGATTATTATACCATAGATTTGTAGGATATAATCTATTAAATCGAATAGTATAACTTTCATCGAGATATAGTCAGCAGAGGCCGAGCAAATCAACAGATGATTAATTTTGTCGTAAATCACTTCACAAACGTTCAATTGAGGATTAATTTACAGTTGTAATATCAGTTCTTCGGTTACAAGCTACAGTAGAAATAATGATTTGGAGTAAAAAGACGATATTGTCGCTAAAAATGCCGAGCTGGCAATAAGAGGGGTCACTTTTAACGGCCCTTGAGCTCCAGACATGGCGTTGTCTTAATGTATCCGATCTCCCATGTAGGGCCACTTGAAGAGGTCTTCTGTCCACTATGGGTTAAGAAACACTTGTAACATAATTAAATTTAACGTAAAGCGACTTTAATACGCATTCTTACTGTACTTCTTTTTTATTGTATAACATATTGTATGTTTTCAAGTCGTCTTACTTCCATCCGAACCGTAACTTATATCATTCATTATTAATATTAACACTAAAGGCTGCATACAAAAATTCGTGAATTCTTTAAACACAAACTTATCAACGCTTTCATAAATTCAAAGTGAGAAAGATATTTCTAGTAATTTCTTCGTTTGTGATAAAATTAAATCAATTTGTGTGTGGATTATAATTAAAAGCAAGAGACAATCTTTGCCCCACCATATTGTTTTTGTAAAGGGTGGTATAATTGGTAGGAAGTTCCAAAACTCTGTAGAAAATTTTTTTAAATTATGAAACAGTCGTACAAGTTAATAAAATCCATATATATAACTATATACTGTAGCTGTATTAACAAATTGATCATACTTATTTTTTTAAAATTTATTCTAAAACTTCCAAATTTGTAACAAGACTTCTAACACTGATTCAGTTCTTTTCCATTTACAGTATTATATATTAGTTTACATATTAATGTGTTTTATTTATGTAAATATATATTCACGAGTACATAATTTTAATTCCCCCAGCTTGAAATCGTTGTAGTTTCGCTGGGGGATTTCTCATTCCTTATAGATTGTATTGCATGGATGCTGATTTACTTTGGTGTTTTAGTTTGACAAATTATGTTTTATGTACGTAACATTCATGTTTATTATTTGTGATAATGTTTTTATATGTTTTATTTTTAAATTATATTGTGTTACTTCTATTGTACTTAAGATTTTTGTTTGAACTTAGTTTACGTTATGATACAAAGTGTACTTATTCAGTAATAAATAAGCTTTTTAACATTTACTTTGAGTTATTTGCATATATTTTTAACAACGACTAGACTTACTGTCGAAAACAAGCGGCACTGGATGACACGTGTCTCAGCCAGCTGATTACGTTGGCTATTTTTGCTGTAGCAATAGCATTTATTGTTTGTTGATTTTGAATCGAGCAGTGTTGTGCTTAAATTGTTATTATTAACAACATGCGAGAACCCTTTGTAGATCACTGTAGCATCTGCGTGATTGTGAGATGTTTTTACAATCGAAACAATTGCCATCGTTTAAAATAACAATCAAGTCGCGGTTGGGTTTTACAATCGAGATGTTCGATTGCTCAAGCCAATTGTGCCACCCGATGTTTAGCCAACAATGACTCAATAACTCAGACTGTTGGTTAAATTCAGTCGGTCGGTTTTTAATCAAAATAAACTTAAGTATTTGTTGAGTATGGTTACATTACAAAGTGTTTTTTGTTTGTAGATAAATTTGTATTTTACAGATGTTTTAGCGTGTATTACATCTATGTTTATTAAACTCATCTAATAACTACTTAAATAATAGTACTATTTAAAAAAATAACTATTTCTATTTCACGTTTTGACAAGATATTTAAAAATTTTATTTAGAAGTTTCTACTTAAAATACAGTAAAGTCCTGCTATTCCAAACTATTGGGACTGAACATTGTTCGGTTTAGCGGGAATTCAGAATAGGCGGATTTCATGAATAATATCAACGTATTGACTTGTTAAGGCATAAATTAAGTGCGGGACATCTGCTAGTGTCAGTTCTATACAGCGTTGATTGGCTCGGAGGAAAGCGAGGAGGTGATGAACGCTCAAACTGAACTCATATCATACGTAGAAGCGGCAAATGCTCAAGACCTCGTCTGTCCGTTTTGTCATCCCGCAGTTTGCCCATTAGTACCGCGTCGTCTAGAAAAAAGATCGAGAAAAAAATAAAATTTGTTCGAGATAACGAAAACAGAGGAGAAAAAAAAACGGATGAACGCAACTGGCATGTGGCAACAACACTACTAGTGCCTAGCTGTTGTATCTAATCCTTCCTTCTTTCTGACAGACCTGGTATCCTTTTCACCGGTTGCTTGTTGCGGTAACTTCCTTCCCGGAATACGTGAAGAAAACAAAACCAGCTTCCATTCCAATTTGGTTTCAGGCATTTTCATCAAGCTTATTTGCATAACAATATTGTACTTTTTTTCACGAACTTCTGTTTGGTTCCTCCTGTTTTTATGTTTGAAAAATCGGTATTTATTCTGAACTCTGTTCGGATTAGGTGGATTTTCGAAATAGCGGGACCCTAGTGTAATAGTAATATTTTTAAAAAAACAACTACTTCTATTTCATGTTTCGACAAGATATTTTTCAAATTTATTTCAAAGTCTCTATTTAAAATAATATAAACTCATGTCAAATAGCATATATTTACCACAGTCAGTTTACATTACCTGCTTAAGCCAATTTTAATGTTGATTTTCCGATAATCTTCCAAATTGTTATTATTAGTAAATTCAATATTAAGTTAAATTTTATAGAATTTTATTTGTTACCAAAAACATTCAATCCTACTTCTCCAGTCCCCTGGTAGCAAAGAAACTAATACTTCTAATCAAAACCCATCAACTCGACTCGATGGTTTTTGTGGCGATTGTCTGACTCGGACAACTATCGACCCGATTGACTCGGTTTACGATGCTAGTGGACTTAACGGTATACACGACTATGTGATGAATCGGGTGGGAGAACAATCGTGTCAAAGTGAAAACAATCGAGTGGACTCGAATTGTTTGAACAATCGACTAAAACATCTTACAATCGCGGATCACTAACACTCTGTGCTGTGAAACATTACTCGCAATGAATTAGCAGAAAAACAACCTAACCTAAAACGCATTGCGAATAAATTTCAGGAGTGTTTTGAACCGGCTAACAGGGTAATACACTTAGTCACAGAAAAATGTCGTCGAACTGGATGCGTACTCGGACAACGTAAAGTTTTGTAATGGCCGTCCAATTTCAACAAGTATTGCAGACACCACAAAAAGTTTTTGACGAATTTCATTGTTCATGAAAATGAACATTGGCCGGATATCTGTGAGGTGTATGTTTAAAGCACTTGGTAGATGTTCTTGAAGTCACAGATTGGTCAACTTTGAAAAAAGCAGAAATGTGCAAGTGTAACATACTTTTCTAACATATTGGCAATGGTGTATTATAGTACGGCATTATTATCTAATGTGTGTTTTCCTTCTTAAGTAGGTGGCCAAATCCTTAAACACATCAGCCTCAAGGGCTTATTGTGCTCCCATATAAAGGATCTCAAACCCCTAGTTACCCTTGGTAAAAAAGCTTAGTGAACCTAAGGATCCTTTTGACGAGGTTATCCTGGAGGATGTTTTTTCCTTTATTTAGTTTTCCAAAGGTTTCATAACTCACCTATTCACAATATTTACTACAGTCAAACCTGGATAATTGGAACTTCTATAATTAAAAATTTTTGATAGTTAGAATTTTTTGTCCGGACCCTAGAATTCTGCATTAAAACAATGGTAAAATTTTTTGTTTAATTTGAATTTTTGGCACGATTGTTCTTATATAACAGTAAGGTATTGACTTGTTAAGGCGTAAATAAGTGCCTTATATCACACGTAGACGCGGCAAATGCTCATGACCTCGTCTTAGTATAGGTTTACACCATCCTTTTTTTCCTTCCGTTGCGTTACGATTTTGTTTTCTTCTAAAAACTGAAGGGAAAGGATAGGTTGTTCGAACTGTCTGTTTTGTCATCCCGCAGTGCCCGTTAGTACCACATCTTCTTCAAAAAAGATTGAGAAAAAATAAAATTTGTTCGAGATAACGAAAACGGAGGAGAAAAACGGATGAACGCAACTGGCAGATGGCAACAACACTAGTGCCTAGCTGTTGTATGTAATGCTTCCTTGTTTTTGACGGACCCAGTATCCTTTTCATGTACAGTATTTTGTAAAATAAAATTTTTGTGATAAATCTTTGATAGTGGAGTTATTTTTTTGACAGTAAAGTACTGTACATGTATTTACCTCTTCTTTTTGACTGAATTTTTTGATAATTTGAATTTCTTCCCTGGTCCCTTCAACTTCGAATTGTCCAAGTTTGACTGTACATCCATTTGATCTAATATGTCCGACGACCTGATACTTTGAGACGGGCAGTTTGAATACGTTCTGATTTTCAGTTAGCTTCCAGAGCCGCAAGAGTGAAAGTTTATTTACCGTGTTTGTCGGTGCATCATGAATTTTGAACAATGCATTAACATTAAGTTTTGTTTCAAGTTGCAAAATAGTGCCAAAGATGCTTATGAAATGTTAAAATCAGTGTATGGCGATAATGTGGTAACTCTGAAGACTATTTACAAGTAGTATGAGCAATCTATAAGTGGCCAAACTTGTTCGTTCAAACAGGCGATTGACTATTCGAAAGCTTGCCGAAGAACTTAACATCTCGTACGGGTCCATGTCAAGTATTTTAACAGATATTATGCAAATGAGATGAGTGAGTGCAAAATTCGTTCCCAGACTTTTGACTGATGAACAGAAGGAAAATCGAGTCTCAGTTTGCAAGGAATTAAAGAATCGTCTTCATGCAGATCCGAACTTCATGGCCGAAATTGTAACTGTTGATAAAAGTTGGGTCTTTGGCTATGATCCTGAGACGAAAATTCAAAGTTTTTAATAGAAAACCAGTACTTCCCTCGCCCTAGAAAGTCATGTCGGTCAAAGTCGAACATCAAGGTCATTCTCATTGTTCATTTCGATAGTGAGGGCACAAAGCGATCAGAGTACGTTCCAAGGGGAACGTAAACTCCGAATTTCACAAGGGGTACTGGACCGTTTGCGAAACGATGTTCGAAGACAGAAAGCAGAAAAATAGGCAAATGGCTTCCTTCTTCATTATAACGCGCATGCTACAGGTCGCTTTTGATTCGCAAGTTTTTGGGGGAAAAGTGTTTCCGTCTGTCCACATCTGCCTTACCAGTTTTAGCACCGTGCAACTTCTGGCTCTTAAGGAAATTAAAAAACGTGCTCGAAAGAAAAACATTCTCGACATTGAGATGGCCATGACCCAGCTGAAAGCCTTCCAGAAATGCTTCCAGACGTGGATTCAACGTTGGGACAAGTGCATCGCTACCAAAGGACACTACTTT
>JAGFPH010001769.1:19102-45614 GCA_018207615.1 Philaenus spumarius | reverse complement strand
AGGTTGAGGGGGGTCCGATTACGGGAAGTGCCTAATAATTAATGTCAATGAATCAGTGTTACCGTCTAGCTTTATATAAGTAGATATTAAAGAGAGCCATTCAAGCTGCTAAGAAAATGGCGAATGACAGATACATTGATAGGTCAAGAAATAAATCAAAAGCAGTCTGGGAGGTTGTGCGAAGAGAGACTGGAGCTGTGGACACTTCTAGAATTGATGATTTAAGGGTTTACATTGGAGGATCCATTATGGAAAACCCGTCTGAAATTGCTAGCACTTTTGATATTTTTTGTATACAAATTACGGATAATTTTGGACTAAAATCTAACCATGACTGTACGATAAAAAACTTAAAAACATCAAATTTCAAATTCTATTTGTTTAAATCCGACCACGGCGGAAGAAGTGTATAAAGTAATTTCTGGATTAAATAACACAAACACTGAGGGTTGGGATAGTATTCCTACCAAAGTTTTGAAAGCATATTTGGTATCAAAATAATCAGGCGATCAAAACACCGTGAAATATTTTAAGTTTTTCTTTCAGACAAAAAAGTTTGCATAATAGCATCGGCACAATCAGCAATGACCCACCAACGAAGGCCGACTACCAGTACCCAACCCCAATCTCGCACAATAGACCCAATGGTAAGGGCATTAGTACGGCCGACTGGTTCAGCCTCATGCTGAGATGGTATAAACTATAGGAACAATAATTATATTATAGACCAATAGCGTATCTTTAAATTTGTTCAAAGATTTTAGAGAAAGCTGTAAAGCGGAAATTGGTAAAACTTTCTTGAAAAAATTGTTTTTTTAGTAGGAACCAATTTGATTTTAGAAATAAGTTGAACACTAATGATGCGTTTGTTCCAATTTATTTAACCAAGTCTATGGAGGTATAAATGAGGGTAAATGTTGTTCAGGTATTTTAATAGACATAATGAAAGCGTTTGATACTGCGGATCAAACTATTTTAATATCCAAAAGCCCTTTTTTGACTTTAACAGTCTCACTGTGCCCCACAGTTGCCCCTGGTTCGCGTGATTGCAAACAAAATTAATTTGTACAACCAACTGGAAGTCTTTGGCATTCCTTACTCTCCAGCCTAGGTTCCCCCCTAATTCACCTCCCCACTCAGCTCAGAGTTCACACTGTTTATATTTATCAACTGCTCTCTTGATACGTGGGTTTCTTGGAAGTGACCTTAAACATCTTTTTATTTGTGCTATGATAAATATAATACCCTAACAAGATATTTCAAGTGGTAATGAATGATTTAGTGTTGAATAATTTTGAAACATAAAGATAAGTGATTAAGTTGATCTTTTTTTAAGAAATACAAAATAGTTTTATTCAGAAATAATATCAAAAATTTAACCTGGCTTTGGTTGTCTGCCAATAGATATACCATAACATTAATCTTCTTTTATCTACAAATTCAATATCTATTTGCAAAATGAACCTTTTCATTTATTCTTTATGAAACAAAAATCTCTTATAAAATGTTTCTCTAAGATATTAAAAATTATATTTTATTTTCACTTATAAAAGGCAATACAGTAGAGCGTCGAAAATCCGAACTAATTGGGACCGATGGGGGTTCGGATTATCAATTTGTTCGGATTTTTTAAAACAACCAAGAAAATGCCATTTAGACTAAAATATATGCGCTTTAATCGATTAAAGTGGTTAAACAGTACAAGTAGTAATGTAATTGCAATAGAGTATGTAAGACTACGTATACATTATGATTTAGAAGAACCTGCACGTACGGTAGGGCCCACATGATTAGGCCTGCACTTGTAACTCTCAATTACAGTAGGGCCTACAGTATATAATAAAAAGTTCACTTGTACATTATAGTTAACACAAACGAAAAAAATAAAATAAAATACTGTATGTACGACACACTGTTATAATGATTACACAAAGAGAAATGAATGAACTTTCTGTATGTTTACGCTGTTTGTTTACTGCTAGCGCTAAAGCAGCATATTAGCGTGACAGTGATGAAAATATTGACAGCCAGTCTGCAGTGAGTTCGTGTGAGAGCAGGTATTAAGAAGTGTTTAAAAAGAGATAATAATGTCAAACTATGAAGAAGATTTTTGTGAAATTTTTAACGACGCAGTAATTGGAATTTGCGAAAACTAAAACAATATTTTTGCAGGGGCGGCCTCGGTACGCGTTCGGATTTTCGACGTTTCGGATTATTGACGTTCGGATTATCGACGCTCTACTGTATTATTTATTAGCGAATTTCAATAGGAAAGATGAGCTATTGCAGTGACCCTTATGGTAAGACCTAATGTAATAGTAAATGAGCGCTGATCATGGTCCCCAGAACAAATTTTGGGGAGTCATTAAAAATTATATATATACAGTAGAACCTCTTTAATCCGAACCCCTGTAATCCGAACGTCCACTAATCCGAACGCAATAGGAGTGAAATTTAAAATAATAATTTGAATTTTTTCTACTGTAGGCCTAATGTTTTCCATACTAAGTTTATCATAAATATACTGTGTGCCTACTATTTGAATTAAATAAAGAATGTTTTAGATAGATAGATAGATATAATTTATTAGCACAATACATACAATTATAATAATTCAATACATTTTTGTTTTTTATATGAATATATCAGTACAGGTGCCTTGTCAGAATATAAAATTTACTGAACAATAAAAACATGATGAAATATAGTCCGGCTTTTCAACATAAAATACTTATTAAAATTAACTATAAACTAATTACAGGGCTTACTAAAAATTTCTTAACTGAGTAATATGCTCTATCCATAATGGCAACTTTTAATTTATTCCTAAAGTGCCTAACATTTAATTCCTTACACTCCAAATTGCACATTATTTCTCATTTTTCTGTAACACTTATGATCCATTTTAGATACGTTTTAACTGTTAAGTTATGTGAAAAGCACAATATGTTCTGTAATCCGCACCATTCGATAGTCCGAACACTCCCGGTTTTAATTAGTTCAGATACTTTAACGGCCGCATTTTAAGTCCGATTTGTTTCAAATTTGGTGCACACGATGGTTGTCTAAGTCGCTCGATCTGACTATTTAATTTAGTACGCTTCACGTGTTAATATGATCATTAGCCTTTACTGTGGCATATCAAACGTATAAAAGCCGCGATATTTACTAATTCATACCGATTAAAGCGTAATAAAAACAGTATGATGCGCATTAAATCATGTTTAGCAGAAACCGTCAGCTAATTAGTAATCCACTGACTAATGCTGGTCTTCTTTCTTCTAACTGCTAATAACTGCCCACAAATCCTTATATATAATTCTGTAAGCGAAATTTTAGATTCAAAATTCTGGGAATTTGGTAAATCGGAGGATGATGGGAGAGGTATCAAATTAAAGGTATCGATTCAAGGTACGAGGGAAAAATATAAGTTTTTTCTAAAATTAAAAACTAAGGAGTTTTTGGTGTCCCCGAAAAACGAAAAATCCCCATAAGAAATACATGTGAATTTAAAAACATCTGCTTTGTTTACATTAAAACATTTGGTATTAAATAAATAAATTACAAACATAAAACAGCTGTTCTGTAGTTTACATTAACACATTTGATCTATACTAATACTAATCATACTAATACTAATTATACTAATCATCATATTTATAAAGAGGTAAAATTTGTTTGTTTGTTTGTGTGTTTGTTTGTTTGTATGTAGGGGGTAATCTCTGGCACTACTAAACCGATTGAAAAAACAGTTTTACTAATAAAAAGCTACACTCCCTGAGTAACATAGGCTATAATTCATTTCGATAAAAACCTTTTTTTATTCCAATATTTGTAAATTTAGTCGAAAAAAATTCTTAGGTTAGGCCTATTTTTTTTACCATTTTATTACCATAGCAACCAATTGATAACAGATAATATAGCTGTTAGCACCAACATTTCCATTAAGAGCTGATTTCAAAATTTGAAGCAATTATTGTTGTATTTCTAGCTTTTAGGTTAGGGTTTTTAAGTATAGACTTGAGCCTTGCTGGTTCTTTGAACCATTATTATAACTGCTGTTATAAAATATAAGAAATAATTTAATTTGAACATTTTACATTATTTACCATCTTAGTTTTGAGGTTATTATTAATCCTACAACTTTATTATAAATAAAACATAACATATGTTTTTAGAAGGTTCCATTGGGGGTTGGCGTGCGGAGCACGCAGGGGTCTCCCCTAGTTATTAATAAAAACTGCTAACCACTCCTCGTTAATAGTAGAAACACATTTCATTCTGCTCTGCCCCAGAGCCGCCGTGTCTACCATTTATATGAGCCTTTTCCCCCCACAATCTGGTACCACACTAAGTGCGAAATTTCCCTTTAGAAATATGCATTTCCTTCGCTCTTCCAAGGGTCTAAGTGTTTCCTAACACTTAATTATTAATTGTTTTAAATAATTCATCCTTTTTCATTTGCTTACTCATGATCTATTCTTTTTAATTTTACTGTAAATTATTTATGCCTGTAGTTGGTACAATAAGCTTCCCACAACTGTTCAGTTTGCTAACCATGGACTTAGGCCTTTTGCCATTCCCAATTAAAATATAGGCTATTGTTTCCCAAATTCTCCTGTATCCCATTTCTTGGACTGTCTAATCAAAATCCATTTACATTTCCTCGTGGCACCCTCCTAAACGCGAATGTATGCTCTATACTACATATGAGTTTTCCCACCTCGTTACCGGTTTCAACTTGGTCAATTTCTCCCACAGGACCACTAAAAATTCACATTTTGTTTGTCTTTCCTTATGACGGCACTAGCCACGAACAAAACTTGCTCCTAAGTTGGTTAAGAGCGTTACCACCCCTCTAACACTCTTGGTTTCGGTCCCTGGGAGCCAATGGCGGATCTAGGAGGTGCATAGGAGGCACGTGCCCCCCTAAGAAAATTTTTTAGGTTTGAATTTATTTACAAATTTATTTCAAAACTGTACAATAGTTAAAATTTAAAATAAATTGTATTTTGTGTTGTTCAGTTTTTATACAACAATAAAAAATAAAAAAAACAACAACAATATTTGTATGATGCTTAAAAATATTTAAGCATCACCATCTGCTTGAATCCTACTGACAGTATAGTGTTGCTGCTAACGCGCGTAGCGGTTATCCACTGAAACTACATCGCATCGGGGTAAAATGCAGTCGCTATCATGATTGATAGTTTCACCAAATGACCAATAGAGTGTATAAGTGCTGCACCACTGTTACTGTTTTCGTTTTGTTGTTTATGTTTAGTTTGAAAAAGCTCAAAATCTGGTGACTAAAATTTGAACTGAACTAAAAAAACCTCGAGTAGTTGGTTCTCAAAAACATAGGTTGACTGTGGTACGCTAGAAGAATACTTCAGAATTTCCATTTATGTTCTTTTTATGGATTTTCTTATCAGTGAAATTGTCTCTAGATTTTCCGAAAACACAAATGGTCCAAATTGGAAAGCTTCAAATGCTCCTGCCTAAGGAGGTTTCAAGAAGACTATGAAGACTTGGTTCATTAAATTATTGATTGATTATTGTTATATTAAATTTTTATCAGTATGGAATCTTATATTAACCAGGTTTTTTTATTAAGTTAAAGAATATAAATAAACGTTGCTGCTTGGTTTCTTAATTTTAGATTTCATTTCATTTATTTCTAATGCTTTCTTACAAACTTTTTGCATAGCAAGAGTCCACATAAAACTATTTATAAATTATACTTCTAGTCAACTATACATAACATCAACACTTAAAAATTACAAATCTCTACAGTAAAACACAGTAATTCACACAACAAATACATAATTGAAATAAAAATAAATACATTTAAAATTACTTAGCTAAAACAAGATGCCCGAGAGCTCACTATAATTTAACCAGCACAACAGTGATGCAAAGGACACCCCCTCAGACAGAGCTACCAAAATCATATTGTAGAAACTCTTCCACCGAGTAAAAAGACCCCGACAACAGCAATCTCCTAAGACTATATTTAAGAGATTTATATGATCCCAATAATTGTAATAATTTTTGGGGAAGTTTATTACTGAGTATTGCCCCCATCTGTGTTGGCAGTTTTCTATACAGACCAATCCTGTGCTGGTTTGCTCGATACTTGGAGGCATTTCTGGTATTATGGCCATGAATGTCCTTATTCTGGGTATGCTTATACTTAAACTTGAAATAAAGAATTACTTCCAGTATGTACAAACTTGGAAGTGTGAGTATTCTGTATTCTTTAAAATAATGTTTGCATGATACTTGCATACTGGGCTTAACAGGTTTTTCCCTTAAAAGTATTTCAAGTTTTACTCTTTATAGAAATTAGTTTATTGAATAATTTATTTGATTGTATGAGAATAAGAAAACAGTTGATTTACGATTCACATACTAGTAGGAACTTAGGATATTTAGACTTAGGGTTAGGCCTATGTGAAAATGGGGGAAATGTTGATGACAAAGAAGATTAATATATCTAATCTGTTTATAAATAAATATTATTATGGAAAAATATAATTGTATTTAATTTAAAAATTTTAATCCTTTTTTCCATAAGCATTAACTTAAATCTTACTATTCACACTTAAGAACAAACGAATATCGTTTTATCAAGACGCACGTTTTGGTTTATATGGATCTGTGCCGGTGGGACTAGGGCCGGCGGGAATCGTTAGTATAAGGGATCAGCCACTCATTCTCGGTAAGTGCTGCAGCCGGTTCTATGCTGTGACGTCACAGGGTTGTCACTCTCGCCGCACTGCCATACAACCACCACTACTTTGCATTGGCCGGCAGCATGTATTTAGTACTTAATACATGACACCATTCTACCCCTAGTGGCACACCCTCTTTGACATTATACACTTTCAACAATCATTAAAAAAATAATGCTTTAATTAAATACTAATGGACCTAGACAAGGTAAAATGAGCGAAAACACAACAAATCAGTTACAGATATGTTTGCTAATATCCGGTTTTGTTTACTTCCAAAGAGGCTAAGCAGATTTTTAGCCATCTTTTAATGTTATTTAACTTTGCATGACAATTTTCTGGGTTTCTATCAAATTTTGCTTTAGTATTTTACAAATTACTTATATGTAGCCTATATACAGTAGTACTGTAATTATACAGAAAGTATTTCTGTAGGCTTTCACTAAACTTTAATTTTGAGAATTGGGTAACTATTTCAATGTGTACATGAAATAATTGTTTTAAATATTAATAAATCAACAACACAAATTCTTTTTGATAGTTAAATCAAAATGTTTCTCGGGTGCAAGTGTATACAAATTTGTTCTTTCCTTAGTGTAGTAAAATAGTAAATGAATATATACTTGGGGCTCACAACTTACTTCAAAAGGATGTGCCAGAACGTAGTGAAATGGCCACCAGTTCCAAGGTTAATCTTACAGGTATTAAAATATGAAATTTGGCTACAAATTATAGGCACTGTATTTTTAAATTTATATCACTTTAAAACTTCATGTAAATTAAGATTTACACAATGAAATTTGATAAATCAGCTACTATTGGTAATAATTATAATAACTATTCATAATATGTTTATAATAACCAATTCTGGAACAAATTTTGCCAGGGTCGGCAAGAGTTTAAAAAAATTGTGTTGAATTTCTTAAGGAGTTTTAAGTTAACTTAAAATGTAATGCAGACTGTTGTACGTTCTTTTAGCTCAATGTAACAATTTATTTTATATTTGATTTCCATAAGTAGTATCTAGTATTGGTAGTTCTTTAACTATTGTCACCTAAAAATAGATTCAGTAGCTTTGTTTGAAATTACCTTTTTTTACCCAAAACTAACACCATAAATAACAATAAATATTAAACAATTTCAATTTAAAATTCAGCACCTATTACAAACAACAGGTGGGGATACATTGGGAAAATCCAAGGCCGCACTAGTGGATAAGCGCGGCTGACAACCGTATGACGTCACTCGGTCAACATCCCCCCCTCACTGGCAGCGGCGGCGTTGGAAAAACTTCAAAAGAGTGGCTGAGCCCTTCTATTCTCGCCTGGGTGGGACCACTGACTAGTGGTGGGGACGAGAGCAATGCTGTGGCCGGCTTGTTCCCACTGCATTGACTCAACGTTCCATATTATATAGTTCTATGGACATAACAAGAGATGTTTTTTACACAACAGGTCTTTTACCTCTCTACCTCTGTCTTCACTTACTCAGCTGATATCCAGTTTGGTTGTATTCTATTTCAGAAATACTTATTTCCCTTTCAATTGAATGATAAAGTTCAACCCCGTATTCAGTATTAAATTTCAGTATTCAAGCTCAAGCCCAGGTAATGCCATGAGAGATAACGCACTAAACTTTATCATATACTTCAGGCAAGTCGAAAACGGAATAATAAATTATAAATTATAGTAAATTAGCAGGAAAATAATAAATTATAAAAATTCACACTGTCTGCCATTGAAACGAAACCCTAGCCAGTTTTAATACCACATCCAACAAGCTCATGTGAGCAAACATGTCTCTTTTTAGAAGCCCCTCTCTAGTCCTGTCTTTTTCTTCCATTGTTTTATCGATAAAGCTGAAATAATAGCAAGACATGACATCCAGTCTGCCAGCCAAACAAAATTAGATTGTGAATAAATGATCTGATTTATTGACCATTAGGTATAATTAATACTGATAGTGTAAGACTGTAATGATACCAAAATTTGATTTATATCATAAGTAGTTGGTACATAATATCAGGGATCATTTCATACGCCATCAGTCCCTGATAGCACTCATAATAAAAAAAAACACACTCACATGGTGCATTATCCTTAATATCCCATTCCAAACATTAGTAATAAGATCATTCATCATGTTTGTAAAAAAAATCATACACCGTAGGCTTAAGGGTAGGCAAACACAAATGTAAGAGGAAAGATGATTGAAAAGGTTGAGGAAGCATTGCAAGAGGGAGGAAGAAGAACATTTTTATGAATTATATGGATTAGGGACTTGGTTACCAACTTTGATTGAAGATTGAAAACAGTTCAGTATTTTATTTTATGGCAGACAATTCAAAATATACCTGATAAATATATCAGATTAAATAGCAAGAAGAAATAATTTGTTACACCTACAAACTTAATAAATAATAGCAAGTACAGTATTTCAACAAAAACAGCAAAACCAAACACTGATAGGTAATTATAACCATTGAAGAAACAACACTATAAGAAGCGAAACCTAATGGGCTATAAGCGGACGCTTGCATGTTAGTTCATTTCAAAGCCACTCGGAGCGCCACTAGTCTTTTGCTGCTCCTTGAGACGAAACTGACATTATAGGCAGAGTTTAAATTTCGCCGCACCACCAGACCGCGAATATATCTGCCTCTTGCACTGTCTCCTGTCTGGCACAAACTGCTTTGACCTCCTTTCAACATCCCCAACGAAGAGAATAATTTAGTTTTCGTTTTGGAGGGAGCAAGCACATGTTTCAATATTTGGTGCACGTTGCAACTATATTATACAGCACTGTTGAACAATGATTTATTATTGATAATGTTTTTAATAACCAAATTATAAAATGTGGCATAAATTTAATACCTTTTTCAATGAATTAAAAACAATTTTAAGTAGTAAATGATTTTTTTGTAACTTACAATGATTTTTTTGTAACTTAACGTATAAATGTTATGTCAAATACTGTATAAAAATTATCTTAAATCTCCAATTAACATTATTTGAACATGGGTTTTTCCTGAATTTGATTTGATAATCTATTACTGTAAAATATTGTAAAGTCTTCTAAGTTTGTTTTGTTGAAAAAATATCCCATACAAGGTAAATGTAAAATATGCATGCAACAGTAATTAACAAATAAACACTTTATTTCGTAAAATCGGATTTAAAATTGGTAAAATATTTAACGAAATATACAAAAACTTAGGTAAAATAGTAAAACAGTTTTTGTTTTGACACCAAACATATATATTTCAGCCTTTCTCAAATAAGGTGTTAGATTGTTCATTACTGCTTTTGGGATATTTAAAGCTTATAAAAAGTATTGTTTTCCAGGCATTACTTATGACAGTTTGGCGAAAAAGCTCTAAAAGATTTAGTTTTATGGTCAATATTTTGAACTGGTAGAAAAAAATCAAAAATAAATAAATAATAATAATCTTTATATTATTACAAAGCTACAATCGATCACGTAAGCAACAATTAAACTAATAAAGTCAAAGCAAAGTATGGTACACATAGACTACGAAATAATTATACCGAGTGTTCCATAACTAGGTGTACGCTTATTCTTCGCGTAAGGGGTTGAGCTACCGTAATGTAAACAAGTAGCACGGGTTATAAGCTTCGCTTCGCTCGCAGCGTAAAAACTCGCCCATCGGCCTCGGATGAGAAGATGCCCCTAATTTAAAGTCCACCACTTGGCTTTGGCTTTTATGTTTTGATCGATTTTGGGGAAACCAAGCTAGCTATAAGGCCGCGTAAAACAAAATGTGCTGATTAACATCCTATATTTATGTTTTTAGAAAACACTCCAAAAAAAAAACATTCAATCACGTAGAAAAATCTAAAAAAATCTATTTGCAATTTTACAAAACGTAGAGGGGGCGATAGTTATGGAACATCCTGTATAACCTAACATTTTTTTACAATAAATAATCACCATGAATACACATACATACATTGAAAAACAACATACACACAAATATAATGTTACAAAGCTCTTAAGAAACCAAGCATACACAATTTACAATCACTAGTAGGGTTTGCATGAATTTGTTATTTTTGAGTCCCCAAACCCCCATTTTTGGGCGACGGATGAAATGAGGAAATGATAAATTTTATATTTTTGGGAATGTTTGGGCTTCAAATTGGTACATTTGTCATGAGGTTAACTGGTGACGCCCAAACTAATGGATCTTACACAAATTTCTCCCATTTAAATAACATGGCGTAATTTTAAAATGTCAGTTGTTAAAATAATCTCAATTTATTAGATTTTTATATTTTGCTGTAACTCTGCAGTGTAAACCAAAAAAATTACACTTTTTTACAAATTGGTAGAAAAATACCGACGTAATAGGCCGATAATGTACTTCCCCAACGATAATTCAATAATTACAAAGCATACGCTTAAAAACGCATACGGTACATGTGAAGCACAAACCTAGAATAACGGTCGTTACACAATTAACATTGATAATTCAATAATTATGATAATTATACAATAATTCAATAATTTACATAACAGGAAATCTATAAGAGATATAGAAGGGTACTGTAAGTGGCGTAAATGTTCTAAATTTTTAATTCTTTCGATTGAGCTATCAACCAACCTCGTCCTTTTTTATTTTTTCAAATAAATAAAAAAAAAAGAAAAATTCATAAAATTAGAATTTTTATAGCCTCGAATGTTACAAAAAAATTCATTGCTTGATGACATATCTAGAGATAAAAAATAAACACATTTTTTTTTTAAATCTTCACAATCGGTCCATTAGGAGAGGCTGGGCGATTGGAAATAGGTTTTCGACAAAAATCATTTAATAATATAGATTATTATTTGAAAATATACAATTAATTATAACAAAATACTACGAGGTGCTCTTCTCTTTCAGTTATTGTTTTCTCACTTTAAAATAGGATTTACAAAACTTTTATAAATTAACGAAATGATTTACAAACACAATAAAAACAAATACTAAAATATACTTTATTATGAAAACTAGTGAATAAAAACGTGAATCCATAATAAATAAATAGAATAGCGTGATCGGACCAATGGAGCGTTTATGGCAGGACCTTTTAGTTTCGAGCGCAATTTCATTGTCGTTACGAGTTTTTGGAGACAAAACTTGTTTAAACAACAATTTTAGTACTTGCAATTTCCTACAAGTTTCCCGCTGACGAAACATCGTAACTTGAAAAATTAAAAAATCCTCGCTTACTGAAAATTTTATGTCAGATGATTCCTGAATTAAAGTAAGTTTGCATTTGACTTTTTCAATGTGTACAATTACGTAAAAATATATTTCATGTAGAAAATGAGATGGGTAGAACCCCACATCTTTCCTATAAAACCTGTTTTTTTAAATTAAAGATAACTCAACCCATAGGGTAAGTCACCTAAGGAGAGCATAGCAGTTGTTTACGTTTACGCATCGACAAAACTATTTATTTGGTCTCTGTGAAGTTGACACTAGGGGCGGGCACGTAATGTACAGTCCCAATAAAGAAGGTACAGTCCGCGCGGCGATGCTACTGGCGGTACCTGTTGGCCTCGATCCATACTAGGCATTTTCGACTGTTGAAAAGTGTTACCTCTGATAACATGGGGGTTTCGCTTCTTATAGTGTTGTTTCTTCAATGTTATAACATCCACCTTTAGCCATTTGAGTAAGTCAATAATTAGGCCTACAGTTATCAGATTTGCAGACTCTCTATTTTAAAAATTTATATCTTTAAAATTAACTACCTACCAAATAAAATAATATTCATTCCCTTGCTCATGCTCAATCTCAAAAACTGATCAAAGGACTATCGTATTTTAAATAGAACATTTTAGTGTAAGTTAAAATAATTGTAATCATCCATCAATCATTCCATAGGAATCAATCACCATTCATTAAGCCTAAGTATAGAAATAATTGTTTTAGTAATTAAGAATTTTATTAATTTGTTATTGACTTGACAAATAATTGTATTACAAATATTGAAATATAACCATTATTTATTTAGACGGCAAATTTATAAACATTGAATAGAAACATAAACTATAAACATTAAAACCCGAGATAAATAGAAATAAAACAATATTTCCGAGATGAAAATACACCTCCTGCTTTCTGCTGGCAATATTTGCAACTAGTAGGGATGGTTTTGGCAGTTAGATATTTTAGCAGGGTATTGTCCCTAGAACATACTAGATCACAAAGCAAGTAGAACATATTTAATTTGACACTTAGATCTTTGATTATATACCTGAATAATTATTCTTAATATTACAAAGCTTAGATCCTTTAGAATTTCATGAATTTTATGTATTCATAGGCTATATATATAAAAATATTGATCGTGTGATCGTGTTTAAGAGTTTGAACCAATACCGTAATTCGCTGTGCTTCCTAAAGACTAGTAAATACAGTGGCGCACCGAAGATTTGGCTTGGGGGGAGGGGGGGGACTAAGCTCAGGTCAGAATATATATATATATATTCAACAAATCCTAAACGGATGAAAGTTTTTTAACCTATCACAAAGTCTGAAACATTATAGATTTTTTTTAAGTGAATGGGCTTGAGTCAGACAATAGTGCAATATAAACATTCTTTCCGCAAGATCACCCCACACTGACCATGAGTGACGGTCTAACCAGCACCCCAGCACGCTGCCTTTTAGGGCCATGTTATACGAGCGCTGATAGCGCCGCGTTTTCAACGTCAGTTAATTGGGTAAATGGAACTACTGTAGGCCATGTTATACGAACGCTATCAACGCTAGCGAATTTAAGTTAACCTGGCGTTGAGCGTTGCCAACGCGGATTGACGCGGGCATTAACACCGAACAAAGTTATATGGAGCGCAGCTACCAGAGGGGCCACTACTACTAGAAAGTAGTTATTTTTTTATTTCAAAGTGATTATTGTGTACTTCAAAATGTACACTAGCGAGCCGAGTTGACACGGACGGAGTCGATTTTTTCCACGCTCTGACAGCATACCGGATCGGATTGATTCGGCTCTGCTCCACGCGGGTTGGGTCTAGATATAGCCACAGGTCAAAACCAGAAAGAACGTTCAACCTCTTCCATGTTCGTTCATGATAATTTTGCAATTCATGTTAGTTGTGGTAGAAGCTGTGGTGAGGTGGAATGCTCGCGCATCCTTCCGACACATGTCGGAACGGTGCGGGCTGTTAGATTTATCCACTGCTACGGATTTCCGCGACGGACCGGGTCGGCTCGATTAAGCTCAGCTCGTGTAAGTATAGCTGAAGCTTTATACACGATTTGAAAGCACTGGGTGTGTACCCCACCGTCTAGCTCTCCTGATACACAATTCCTCATATGTTTCTATTACCGTATTTGTAAAACACCTAGACAGAATGACTGAAGGGTTTCCATTTTGGAAGTGAAGGACGCAACATTGACAAAGCTTCAAAAACGCTGTGTATAACACGGGACCCACTTACCAACGTCGCGCTTTCAACATCCCGTATTACTTGGGGATTTAACGCCCGGTTTTCAGCATTATCAACGCTTTATCAGCTAATCAGCGCTCGCATGCTGTCAACTCATGTACCAGACCGCCGGGACTCAAACATCATTGTAAGAAAATCATGATTGAGTAGGGTAAGAATCATATTTATTTAAAAAAGAACGATTATTTTTTCGTGATCACATGACGAAATTAATCATAAATAATGTAATTTTGAATTGAATATCGATGGGGGGGGGGGGGGCAGGTCCCGTTCGTCCACCCCCGTCGGTGTGCCACTGAGTAAATATACTATTACAAAAATATTATTTAAAGTACAGTAGAATACTGTGTTAGATATCATATTATAAGTGTTATGTGCATGTCAGAAGATCAAAATAGTACTGTTAATACAGTATTATATGTAATGCTGAATTGACAATTTTACTAACTGTGTGTGAAAACTCCAAAGATGTTTGGCAACGCCGGTGAGTTTGAGAATTGGGAAATGTGAGTCATTTCCTGTTCTATTTTCTAATCCTAATCATGTACTGGATCTGGATATAATGGAAAGGAAAACGGAATTAGCGAATTACGGAACGTCTCGAGTCTCGAACGTAGGTAAGTTTGTCGTTTGTAGTTGTGTGTATAAATTAAACTTTTTAATAACTATGTAATATTATTTAATGAACAACTTGTTTATTTAATTATCTCAAATGTAACTAATAACAATTTGTGGGTTCAGTAGTCAGTTTGTATTAATTTGTGCCACCAATTATTGTGCTGGTCTAGAAGTAGAAATTAGAGTTATGTGATAGTATTCAAAGTGAGGGGGTTTATAAAATTGCAGTAAATATAATAGGTTTAGTTTGTGTTCAAGAAAGTAATCAAAATGGGTTTAGGATTGGTAACGATTAATAATTACTGATCGTGTAAAATGCGATACAATTTTTAAGTACGCATTCTGTATTCAGTAGTCACACTGTCACAGTCACCCATAATGCAAAGCAGCGGCAAATCTAGTGATTGGCCGCAAACGGCAACCATTTTGGAGAGAAGATTCTGATTTTTTCTGACCTCATGCATGAAATCATTTCAGATTCCAAAAACACTTGTCTTGTTAGATCCAAGTAAGTGTGTAGCGCATAGTTTTTAAATTTAATAATAAATAGAAATAGGGATAATCTTTTTAAATTTATTGTGCTTGTTTATAACTAAGAATTTATGAAACAGACCTAAATGTAATCTGGACTCTAGGCAGCAGCAGCACTGATAACCGAATCCGACTTTATCCGTTGGCACTAGATGTAAAGCATTCTTAACATTGAAACATTCTGTGTTTTTAGTTTTTCAATTACTGAATGCGATTAGGTCGGTGCAAGTTGTATCGACAATTATCATTATGTAAGTTATGAGGTTTTCATTTAACACTTACACTAGACTTTATTTGCTCATTTTTTATATGTTCAAAGCCAACATTTGGGAGCCTACTATAAAATGCAATGCAATGCAGGTAGGTAAGTGAAAATAATTGTTTGTTGCATTTTTTGTCAACTTTTTCATTGACTACCGTACATTCTAAGTTGATTGATTGAAAATATAACTTTACCTTAAGGGTCGGTTCTAGCTGTTGGCCAAGTTGGCTGACACTCCATAACCCCAATGTTAAATTAAAATCCAAATTTTTCCTTTATTTTTGATCGCCCGATAGCCTATGTCATTTTAAAGCTTTGGTCAATATGCATGCAAATGGCTTTTTCAAAACTAAGAAAAATATTTTGTTTAGTAGGCTATTTATACAAAATTTAAAACATTGATTTTTAATATTTTTTTTATTAATTATAGCGAAAAATTACCACGAGCCATTCGGATAAAGAATTTTGTCCCCAAGAGTTTGGTATTTAAAAAAAAAACACTATTTGAATAAGTGCGGGTTTTAAATGGATTTAGGATGAGCAATGTCCGCGTAACCTACCGCCGCTATTTATAGGGAGTCGCAGTTCGCTTTCTGTTTTACTAGAGCCGACCCTTAAGGTAAATTTACAATATGTCTCGCTATATTTTGACAGAAGTGCTAACCACTGCGCAAGAAATTACTGTAGAACATAGGCCTAATATTAATGTTTAAAATCTGGTAGGCTATTAGTAGGCCTACCTTACAGGTGAGGGTAGTTGCTGACAAATATTATGTTAGGCATATTATTACTATAGTAGGGCCTAATTACAAAATTACTAGAAATAGAAAACATTCAATGCAGGTTCAGGTAGACTCTTGGTATTTGTGTGGTAGAGCGTGACTATTCATATTCTGAAAGTAGTAACAGTTGTTGAATATAGGAGATCTAACATAGTGCACATTCATCCATCTTGCTAGACTATCAGCAAGCGTCTTACTTCTATAAATTTACAAACTAAAACATACTATGACTGGTCACTGTAAGTTAGTTTAGGTTTGGTGTAAGTTTACTATTCGACCCTAGCCTAATATTTTTGCAGACAATGACGTTGTTTTACATTCGACTGTTAAATGTTGAATACATAGATAAACATACTGTGACTAAGTACTATAGGTTAGTACCTTTTAAAAAATTTTTTTATTATTCTTGAATTTCTGTTGCCGTAGGTTAGCCTAAGGTCGAATAGTAAAATTGCGCCGTTAGGTTTTTAAAATTTTTTAGCCTATATGTTGCAATTTTATTATAGAAAACACCCTTAAGATAATATATTAAAAACCTAGATCCTAAACTAACTTAAAGTCTTGTTTTCATAAAGTATCTGCGTATATGAATTTCCTTTTTTTAAATCTATGTAATTTATCCTTGTAATTTTCTTATAGATTGTCTTGTTGATTTATAAAAATTAATCGATTCTTTAAGATAAGTAAGCATTACATTGTGTCATACTAGGCCTACATAGTTATTCAAAATTAATTAGGCCCAGGCCTATACTATGGAATTTTTGATTGATAAATAAAACAGGGTGGCTAGCGTCAGGGAAAACCTGGAAAAGTCAGGGAATTTTGGTTAAGGTCAGGGAAAATAACATTTCTAAGGAAAATAGTTCAAAATAACTATTTAAAATCATAGATTAGGCCTAATACAATTTTTAATTGAGAAAATAAACATGAAAGATAAGATGAACTTCTAAATTAATCAATAAGAAAACTATGTATTCTGATACGTAAAAACAATCAATTATCGGCAAGTTACGGGAGTGATTGTAGCAGCTTGTTCAATGCACTTGTCGTGTTATGACCATGAAATTTTTCCCTAACGTGCTGTTTCTAAAAATGTTAGTTTTATTATTAAATGTTTTCAAATTTGGGTATCTTCATATCAATTAAGGGTCATTCCACGTCAGTTCAACCACAAAAAAAATATTTTTTTCACCCACCACCTCAGATTTTAATGAAACTTGGTATGTTTGATCTAGGCTATATGTAGAGATAAGTAACACCACCAAATTTTTATCTCACTTAGTTTTTAAATTATGGCACTTTAAAGTTTTGATGTTTTTCAATTTCCGCTCCTTGTATAATGCCAAACAAAATGTCTCGTAGAAAATAAAATGATTTCTCACTTAACTTATTTGACACCCAATCTTGATGAAATTTTT
This sequence comes from Philaenus spumarius, assembly GCA_018207615.1. Taxonomy (NCBI): domain Eukaryota; kingdom Metazoa; phylum Arthropoda; class Insecta; order Hemiptera; family Aphrophoridae; genus Philaenus; species Philaenus spumarius. Next base: position 27,781 of record JAGFPH010001769.1, on the reverse strand, counting down.
AAGGTAGGTTCTTATAACTATAAGGAATTAGAAAAAAATATATCACTAACCTAAGTTAAACCTAAAACATTTAAAACAAATCATATTTTTGATTTTTTTTTAGTTTTAAAAATGCGAACATGGCTTAGCTTTAAATTCAATATCTCAAAAAGGGAATGAGATAATCAAGAAAAATTTTCCCCCTAAATTATCTCCATGAAATGAGCTTTAATTTAGTAAAATAAAAATTCTGTGTATTTTGTTCCTTCTATTTATTAAATCCATTGCAAGTTTCAATATATTATTTACAAGCAATATGGTTCTCTCAATTCCAATAAATGGCTACAGCTTTTAAAAGAAATGTATAAAAACTACATTTTAATATTTGGAAAAACATATGTTTTAAATAAGAAGCTTTTCTAAAAAACATAATATTTAATAATGTTATAATAGAGTCTAAAAATAAACAGGCAGGTAATTTACTTCATGAGCAGAGCAAGTTGCTACAGGAAATTTTCATGTCTTTACAAAGACAGGCTGCTTTTCCAGGCAGTTCCTGCACTCTGATAGTTATAATCCAGTCTGTTGCTAGTGCTCCTTCAGTTAGTGTTAATAGTGACGCTTAGTTTTCTTTGAATTCATTATACTGTGTGTGAATTAATTTGTGTTTTGTTGGTAATGTGTTAATTTTAACTTAAACAAAATTGAAATACATAAAAGATTGATGCTTTTCTTTGAATTCATTATACTAATTAATTTGTGTTTTGTTGGTAATGGGTCATTCTCCAAAAAGAGTACAGTTCAGGGTACAAATATTTTTAATTTATAATAATTTTATAACATTTTAAAACATACATAAATATACTTATTAGACTGTCCCTGATAATATTATGATACTTGTCAAACTTACAAACAAATTTTTTTGGTCTATGTTAAACATCTCGTGTTAATTTATCATCACTGTCCACAGAAGTGATGTCCACAGAAGTGACTATTTTTAAATCCAATAAGCCCAGCAACTACAACTTTGAGATTAGAAGTTTGATTCTTCTGCCAAGAAATATGCACAATGAAATATAAATATAATATCATTCTTTCCGAGAAAATCACTAAAAAACCACTCTATAATATAAATGACTATTTTCTCTCCTAATTCTTAGACAAGTAACATACACCCTACACTTTGTTGGTGTTTTTATAACTAGTGAAGGAATGTCCACAGATGTGACTATAAAATGAAAGACACTTTTTAAATAAAAATAAAAAGATAATTTGAAATTTATTTCAATTCATAAATGTTTATTTAATATAACTGTAGATGTTTTATTGCCAGTGTTAATTAAATGATGCTAAAAATAAACAAATTAAAAAGATTACAATTTAAATAATGTTTGAAAACATAGCCGGGGACTGTCCACAGAAGTGATTTGTCACCTTCTGTGGGCACAATTTCTGTTAAAAAATATGTAAACTCTAAATTTTACCAGTATGAGTAAGTTTGTTAGTATTCAAACTTTATTTTATAAAGTTATTTTTTAAATATTTCTTTTATTATAATATAGAGACTGAGTGGGGACATCAATTGTACATTTTTTGGAGAAAGACCCTAATGTGTTAATTTTAACTTAAACAAAATTGAAATAAGTTACACAAAAGATAATTCATTTTTAATTTACATTTTTAGTTAAATTATTTGAACTTAAATGCTAAAAATCATACCTGAACTTTCATATTTTTGTATTACAATACTGCTTATTATTAAATATGTTTTTCCAAATATTAAAATGTAGTTTATATCTTTATTTTAAAAGCTGTAGCCATTCATTGGAATTGAGAGAACCGTGTATTGCTTGTAAAATAATATATTGAAACTTGCAATGGATTTAATAAATAAAAGGAACAAAATACACAGAATTTTTATTTTACTAAATAAAAGCTCATTTCATGGAGATAATTTAGTGAAAAATTTTATCTTGATTATCTCATTCCCTTTTTGAGATATTGAATTTAACGCTAAGCCATGTACGCATTTTTAAAACTAAAAAAAAAAAAAAAAAAATCAAAAATATGATTTTTTTAAATGTTTTAGGTTTAACTTAGGTTAGTGATATATATTTTTTCTAATTCCTTATAGCCTAGTTATAAGAACCTACCTTAAAAATTTCATCAATCAAGATTGGGTGTCAAATAAGTAAATGAGAAATTCTTTTCTTTTCTACGACACATTTTGTTATAAAAAGTTGAAATTTGGTGATGCTACTTATCTCTACATTTAGAACAAACATAGGCTACCAAGTTTCATGAAAATCTGAGGTGGTGGGTGAAATGGTCTGGTTGAACTGATGTGGAATGACCCTTAATTAAATATTCAATGCAAATCTGTATCGGTAGTTAGATTACAAAAACCAATTAGTTATTTCTTTTGTTATAATATAATAAAATAAAATTTAAGTAATTCATTGTTTAATTTAATATTTACATAGTCATAAATGTGTAATTTGCTGCTAGTATTAAATATTTAATTATTACAATATTACCATGTTTAATTAAATATTTAATTAACTTAATTCCCTAAAAATTGATTTGCTCACCAATATAATTTGATTGATTTACTAAAATAAAATTAGCATAGTTTTTTGTTTGTGCTTTTTTATAAGATTGGTCAGGGAAAAGTTTATTTAGTCAGGGAAATGTCAGGTAAAAGTCAGGGAATTTCAAAAGGTAAGGAATACATTTGGGTCCTTGCTATACACATAGGCCTAGGATTGATTAAATGTATCAAATATCCGTAGTTCGTAGTTTGATATAAAGTACAGTGAACAGTAGGGGCCTAGGCTAGGTATTTATGTTTTTCAGAATTTTATAAAGTGAAAATTGTATGTGTTCCTGTTTTGTTATATATATGTATTTTGTTAACTGATGTAAAGTTATTTTAATAGCAGAGTCCGGTAATCGTGTTTATTTACGTTCGTATGCACAGTCCGATGTCATTGAAAAGATAGTCTTAAATAAGTTGTAAATTGCGTTTAAGTTTAAAATGTTTTATTTTTGTTCATAATTAATTACGGTAGCCTATTTAAAATTTTGTTAATCATATTTTCTGTTTTCATTTATTTAGGACGTTTAGAAATAGGATTGAACATTAGGCCTAAAATTAATTATGTATTAGAGCATTTTCTTGCGTAAACGTTGGCAACTCTGTTGTTGTAATATGGTGTAGGTTCGTAATGTAAACTTTCGGCCATCTTGCTAACCTTATAGATCTATCAGCATTGCCATATTAGCACTAGTTATCCAGAGATCTTCTTTTTTGGAAAGTAAGAGGTCGTTTAAACTGAAACCTACAATGTTTACAAACTGCAAACATGTAAATTAGTTTAGGTTCAGTTTTCTTTTGTGTTGCAATTATTCAGTTATAGAAAACAGTGTAGCCTAGAATAATATATATTAAAAACCTATATACTAAATTAACATATAGGTCTAGTTTTTGTAACATATAGCCTAGGCCTAAAATTCCCATCTTTTTTTAAACCACATAATATAGGTTGTAATTTGCTTATTACTAATTCTACTATGGGTTAAATTTACAATATGCCTCCTCGCCTTATTACTTTTTTTTAATTGATTGGCTTATTATTAAAGATAATTCCCGGTTTATCAACATAAATTTATATATTCCTATGAAGTTACATATTTTTATAATATTTATTATTTATCTTTTTGGTGTCAGTGCAGTGCAAACATAATCAAAATTTGGCTAAACTTTAACTGGCAAAGGTTTACAACACATCACCCTGCCGAAACAATGCTAACATATTTTTGCTTGCAGACAACGCCTTTTTTTTCCGTAGGAATGAGTAGGTCTAATGCTTGTCACTTATTACATTATTATTACATTATTATTAAGTACATTGTACTAATTGCATGTTGAATTGTCAATTCTTGCTGGAAAACATGCTGTATCTAGAGACTAACTAACTGTAACTTCAGGCTATTTGAAATGGAACTAAACATTACATTTAACTTTGTATTTACCACTTAAGTATTAGGCCTACTTTTAAACATAATAAAATAGCAATAATCAAATTTAATTTCACCGTAAATAATTAAGTTAAAATAATGCAATTGTTATTTTTTTGAATATTTATATTGGAATTTATAATGTATATAATAATAGCCTAATTATTAAAAAACGTAATGTCAATAAATATGTTGAAATAGATAACCAAACCGTGTTAATGTCCAGCGCATCTGTAGCGAATAGCAATAATTTTGGGGAAATTTTTAATGAAAAAAAGCGTGTTCTGGGGAAATTTCGTGTGCTTAAACATTTTCTGCACTCCTTCTGTTTGTATACAAACTCGCGAAGCCGCAAGGACGAGGTGCAAACAAATTCTACTAATAATATATATTTCGACCTCGCAGGCTAGCTGTTCGGCGCCTTCGTGAGTAGCCTTCGTGAGTAGACCAATTTCTCAAATAGTTGTTTGAAACCCTAAAACAAAGGCTATAAACTTAATTTGGAAATTTGGTCAACCCACGTCAGTGGTTCACCTGTGTTATCGAATTATTTCTTGTTATTATTTTGTTGCTCCAATAAGGTGTTTTATATACCTTGGAGTTTTTGTTGTTTCTCTGTTTGCTTTCATTGAAAGTATTTACAATTAAGCTTACTGTGTTGACAAATTATGTTTTATATTTGATAGAAGATTTATTTTTCAGTTTAAGGTTTTATACTGTTATTTGTTTTTATAAAGAAACAATAAATAAACTTACTATTTACAAAGTATTGCACTAATAATGGGATGAATTTCTTTGTTTATAGGATGGATGATCAAACAACGTAGCATATCTTCTTAAACCACTTTTAGTACCACTTGAAGAATGTGCTTCAGTGTTTGTGGACAAGCCCGAGAGGATTTTCAAAAGCAGAAGGTTCTCTTTTCAGCGGGTTCTCTATTTGAGGTGATATGTTTAACTAATTAATCTACTAGTATTCTCTCGAAACTCCATTGAACTCAGATTACCATAATTTTTATAAGGCATTATTGATTATTGTTTACAGTCTAAATTTCTCTTTGTACCACTCTTTTACTCTTTATCTTTCAATGGGGTAGGCCGAAAACGATAACATCTGGTGAAATTTGTAATTCTGTAAATTGTAATCATTTTATAAATTTTGTTTTACTTGGAACTTCTACACAAAACAGATAAATATAATTTATCTAGGTAGTATTAAGAAGTAAAACTGTTCTTACTTAACTGTTCTTTTGTCCTCCCATTTCATAAACACTATACGGTACTTTCCCGCCATACTCACAAACAAATCCATTCATTTGTTTTTTATTTTTGTGAGACAAAATTTCTAGACACTATTTTTCTAATATTTCTTATATTAATGAAATCTAGTATCACTTTTATCTAACATTGTCATTACAACTATAAAAGCATGTCCAATTCCAAAACTTCCATTAAAACTACACACAGTTAAAGGCCCCAAAGCAGAACATCGAGCGAGGGTGCGACATTGTCTCAGAACGAAAATGAGGGCTGCAGAAAGATATCGTAGGCCTATAGAATAACCTTTTCTTGTAGGTCATAAACTAGGGATGTGTCGATTCTCGATACCACCGATACTTTATCTTTGGTATCGGTATCGGGAACGATAGCCGAAACTTGATACCGAGAGATACTCAGTTTAATATCATTGTCGGACTTGCCCGTTCTCTGTATTTTGAATGTAATCTCTGGTATTTGCAAATTTTGAAATCACAATCTCTGCATTTAACAATAAATATCACAAGGAAACACGTAAGTTTTCTTAGTTTGATGTACATAGACATTTTCCTTAGTAATTGTTCAGGCAATTGTTTCGTTTGTTAAGTAAATACTTCTTGTTTTATTTGTATTCATGCTTAGGCTGTTATTTTTGTACACAGGAAGGTAAAATAAGCTCAAGGTCAACCACTTATGGATTAGTTTCTTATCTTGTCTATTTATAGAATTAGGGTAGGTTATCTACTGTCTACGAAAAGTTACAAATGTTATAGATCGGTAACAAAAGTATTTAAAGTATAATTATTCTATTTGTTTTAGAGGTAAAACCTTTTGGACATTTTTGGAATTTACGTTACCTGTGATTTTTTTTGTGCGAGTCCCGACGAAGTGACTTTATTTTACTTGTTTTTCATTCCCGCAAATAGCGACATTTAATTTCTACTTTTTCTGAATTTTACAAGTGTCATCTGAACAACATTTTCGGGACCTTAGCCATTGTATTTTAAATTAAGTTTTAACGCCGGTATTTCATAGAAACAAGAACAAATTATTGTTCTCGGGAGAAGCTTTTTTGTGGACATACGCTGTTGTAGCCTATATTAAATTGCGTTTTAATACTGGCATTTAATAAAATTAGAGCTAATATCGTATTCTTGTGCGGACATTCGTCATTGTATTTGAAATAATATTTCAACAATGGTAGTTCATAAAGTTGCCACAAATTGTATTCGGGCACTGATTTTTTTTCGCGGACATATGCTGAGATTGTATTTATTACAAATAATTAGGCCTAGTTGAATTACTGGTTGTTTGCCCTATGTCAGAAGTACAACTCAATGAATTTGATTGTATGGTTGGAGCCGGCCAGCATCAATTTCTGCGAATCGTAATGATAAATTGGAACTTGTAAACAGTAGCGGCCATTTATCGCTACGATTTGACTCAGTTTGTTTGGGCCGTTCACTGGAAAGGTTGTCGCACTAGTTCGTTGATTCCGTTTCACAAGTTTTTTTTTTACCTTGTGTTGTTTTTATTCAATTGAAAAGATGGCAGATCAAACTTGTCAAGAGTTCTTGTCTGAATTTATTTAACTATATTGGAGTTTTACCTGTTTGTGGCTCATTAAGAGCAAAGAACACTCCGATAGGAATAAAAAAGACCTTGCGTACTTAGCGCTCATTCAAAAATACAATGAGTTTGATCCGTTGGCAGACAGAAACACTGTTGTTAAAAAAAATTAATGCATTGCGTACGGTTTATAAGAAAACTATCACACACTTTCGATTTATTGTAACGATCACATCGTTACGATTTATCGTAGCGTGTAAACCAGGTTTAAGGAGAATCCAAGAGGATTTTAATGAATCCTTGCCATGTTTCAAAATATAAGAAAATATAAAGTAAAATTAATGATTAAAGAAGTTATAAGGCATATCTATAATTTTATTAACCCTGGAACTGGCAGAAGGCCATCATGGCCTTCTCTCAGGCGCAGAACGCAACAACTTCACACATTTGCAAAAATTTGCATATATTTGCATAATCGCTAATTTAACCCACTTAAAATTATCCAATCATAATAAAACTGGCACCATTGGAAAGGAAATGAATTAAACTTTAATTTTTGTATTTACAACGTTTTCGTAAAACGTATATTTACATACGTAATCATCGTTTTAAAATATGCACATCGGCCTACAGCTCATTCCATGCGCGAATCTCCATACAATTGTACTGTTATTTCCCACTTCTTAGACGTTTAAGACCGCCTACACTAATATTTATTTAGCAATTATAACGATACCATTGGATTCGTCATGATTTTATCTTTCTGTTGGTGTCTTCCAATCAGATGTCACTGTAAATTTACTATTTTTTTCAAGAGGTACTGTAAACCCTTGCGATTGGACAGTCTCTCAACCAATAAACAGGCCATTTGTCAACGGATATTGTGAAGGCAACGCCTTATGTTTTGACAGATATCTTTACACCATTTTGTAGAGCAAAGTCTGAAGTTTCGAACAGTGTCAAGTAATCCAGAAATAACCGGTTTTTTGTTTGTCTAGACAGCAGTGGAAAGTACATAATTAGGGCATTCTGGTGAGAACGCCTAGCGCATGGGTTCCCACGCTGTTTATATGACGTAGCTGCCGGCAGCATATCGACTCAAACTCTTCATGTCATTTTGTTATTCAAATAAATATAACTCAAACACTTTTGTGAACTAAGGAAAGACAAGTATACCGTTCTTTTCTTTGATTTATCCTCTACACTTTGTTATAATAATATTTCATTTTTGGGCAAAGCATATATTAGTAAATGACGTTACAATCTAGGCCTAGGTTTGTTACCAGTCGTGTACTTGGAACATAAAAACTGTTTTTTTCAAAATAAAAAATTTGAAATTGATAAATGTTTTTATACAGTTCTATTTAGAACTAAATTACGAAACTTTTTTACATTTGTGAAAAAATTACAAAAAATGTTTACTACTTTTTATGTAGGCCTAAAGTTGAACTTTATCCTTTCGTTACTGAACATGTTTTGTTTCTTGAGCTAATAACTTTTACAATTTCAAAATAAACTAATTTTTAGTGGCATATTTGAATTCTTTGAAGGTTCTTCTACAAAAAAGCTATTAAACACTTTTGGATTGGGGTTCATTTACTATTTTTGGCGAATTTTTAAAAATATGCTTGCAAAACGCTAAAAACGGGCTGGCCAATTTTAGCTTTAACCATGCTTGTTCTAGGGTTAAGTATTTTATAGAAATTAAAATAATTACTTAGTTCAATAAGCACAAAGAATTAATTGAGCGCATGTGTGAATTGCTTACCTATTCACCTCTATGATAATGTTATTACTAAAACGCCTGTACTCGCAGAAAGTTTTCGTCTTACCATCAACCGTTGCAGAAAGATA
>JAGFPH010001768.1:229630-247516 GCA_018207615.1 Philaenus spumarius | reverse complement strand
TATTTTTCAACAAGTACAAATATGGGACATGAGAACAAGTCTGAAAAGTATGAAAAAATATATTAGATTTTATAATACTTTAATGCTAATGTAACATTTTTTAGAATGTAGTAGCCTAGTGTGTGCATAAGTTATTTTATTATTCACACATTAAGAGTTCAAATAACCTGAATATGTAACAAAACTTATTCAATAAAAAGAATAATACAGTATTAAAGTACCTATTTTCTTTAGGTCTAGCCTATATAAATCCCTTTCAAGAAACAGTAAGATGTATTTTTTTTTTTAATCTTGAAACAGCTTTATTGGAGCAAATATAAATTAATAAAATAAATTGACATTGTATAGCAATTCGAATAATGACTCCCTCAAAGATAACAACTCCGTTCATAAGCTTGTTGAATTTGCTCATTTTAATTGACCTTGCTTTTTGTACATAAACTTTGACTTACATATATTTCGATTTCTACAAGAGTTAGGCCTACTTCTAAATCATGTTTAGACTAAGTATTTTCAAATTTAAATAATAGAATTGTGATAGCAAAAGTAATTAATACGGCCCTAGCATGGATCACTGTGGAATAAATGTATAGTTAGCGGCAGAGTTTCCAAATCTATAATTAACGACAAGACAGTTGTAACTAATTGTGTTTTTTTTTCTACTGCATAACAACTGTTTACCACTAGTATGCTAAATAAAGCTTTATAAACTGAGATGGGTACTAGGAGATAAGTTAATGTTCACACTTTATTTTTGTTTTTTAATAATATGTATAATATATAAACGTCCATATTAAATAGAACATATAAAAAGCTTTACGAACTGCATCCGTTGCCGGGAGGTAAGTTATTGTTGTTATTTTTTACAAACTAGTGCCATTTAAAATTTCAAGAATATTAGTTGTTTACATAAACTTAAGTCATAGTAGGCCTACTCAACTAAAAATATTTAGATAAAGTTCTAGAGTCTTTTTTATGTATAGTTTGTCACTGTTACTTTAATATGGAGAGCAAACCTATAGGCTACTGAAGTTAGGTCAAAAGAATTCATGCTGATAGACAATAGCATCACCTTTAAAGAATTCAAGAGAGTGTTTATATAATAATAATCATTATAACATTTTATATCATCTCGTACTTCTTCACAGTTGCCATGGTTAAACTTGGAAGTGCTTTTTCTGCTAAATTACAGTGTACATCACCTAACCTACGATATCAATAAAAATAACAAAATCTGAAAGTAAACCAACTTAGGCCCTACAGAAGTACAGTTTACATCACAGCGTTTCCAGTTCATAAACATTGTTTATGTTGGTATGTTACCACTACTTCTTAAGTTTCATAAAACAAGGGCCTTGGCAGATAAGATCTTGATTGAGTGGCCCATACTGTTTTTTTTTTTTTTTTTTTTTTTTTTTCTATGCCAAATAAGGCTTTATTGGCTTATGCCAAAAGGCTTTGCTTACAAGCATGAAGCCCAAACACTTTATATACACAAAAAGTTCACAAAAACACTTGAATTACACTTATCCACTTATATATATAGAGGCTCAGTTCCACCATTTGCATGGGTTTCTTTTATTCTTCGTGTATAGGTTGAATCAACTATGCCCGCTCTTTATTACAATTATCTTGGGAAACAATTAGGTTAATAACTATAGGGCAATTAATTACTAGCGTGAACAACATAAATTGGAAATTAGTAAATATCTACATGGGTACACAAAGTATCGTTACTACAAATTTTATTGTACTAAAACATTATCCTAAATTAGCAAGATATAAAATGTATAGTAGGAATACACAAGGTAATCTTCTTACCTGAGGTCCATCAGGTAAACCGAAAAGGTTGGACCTTGGATACATAAAACCCATGATCCAGGAGTAACAGAAAAGATTTAAGGAATCTAACAAATGATCTAAAAATTACAATTTTAGTGATTCTAAGTCAAATCCCATTGAACGAAACTATAAATCCCTCTTTATTAGGCCTAGGTACTCTATTACCGCTTTTAGAGTATTTGAACTACCAGATTGTAGGATATCTTTTAGTATAAAGGGAGGGTGCCAATTTTCTTTTCTTAGGTTGTTAATCAGCTGAGTTCTCTTTGTATTATAAGCACTACACTCAAAGAATATATGCTGCAAGGATTCTTGTTCATCTATAGAACATTCCTTGCAGACAGGTGAACTTACTTTTCCTATGCGATATAGATATGAATATGTGTTAGCATGTCCAAATCTTAATCTGCATAAAGTTACTATATTTTTACGCCTCCAGTTACAACCCTTAAACCATGGTACTTTAGTTATTGTTGGTTGTATATCCTTGTACCACAAAGCTTTATTTACATTCCCAAAATTCTCTACAACCTGCTTGATTTGTAAATACTTTAGGTGACATGTGATATCTCTCTTAGGTACGACACAGTCTGCTATGAGTCCGTCATTAGCTGATCTTCTTGCTAACTTATCCACAAACTCATTCCCAGACAAACCTACATGACCTGGGATCCATTGCAAGACTATTTCGATGCTTGGGTTTTTTAATAGTATGTCTAAAATATTAAATACAAAGGATTCTTGAGATTCCAACCTCATATAACTCTTGATCAAAAGCAGACTGGTCTGAGAATCTGTGAAAACAACAAAACTCTGGGCAAAATTAGATGTTAAAGCGTACTGTACAGCTTTATATATAGCATATAATTCTGCACTAAGACTGGACATTATAGAGTTTAATTTGTACCCAATACCTGTAAGTCTACTGGGGTCCCATATGGCGGCCCCAACAAGGCTGCCTATCTTTGATCCATCTGTATATATGGGATATGATTTATTTATCAGGTTGTCAATTGTAGCTCTAGCAAATTGAATTGTTTGTAGTATACTGTTATCCTTTTTTGAATTTAAGCCCTTGATTGTTTCATTAACAGTAAGATTTTTTAGATTTATTAAAGATATAGGTTCTATAAAATTGAAGAAAGGATTGGATGGGTGGTCTAGCTGGGTCAAGTCAAAGTGAGCTAATATTCTTCTAAAGGATATTATGTATAGAGGTAAACTTTTCTTTTTCCAGTAACTATGGTGAGAAGTGAGAAGCTCCAACTCAAACATATTAGAATAGTTAGGGTGGAGCTTGTCAGAAATAATTTTGACCATCATTTTGTCAGCCAGGTATTGCCAACGAACATTTAGGGGATGTAAAGCTGCTTCGTTTTCTAATGCTATAATTGGTGTTGACTTATTGGCTCCTAGACATAATCGGATTGCAACATTCTGAATGATGTCAAGTTTTTGTCTCCATTTTTTTGCCACATGGCCAAACAAAAAGGAGCAGTATTCAAGTTTTGCTCGAATGAGCCCCCTATACACTGATAGCATGAAGTCAGGGTGGGTACCGCAGGATAAAGCCTTCAGTATATTCAAGTCTCTCCAGCAGGTCTGCACAAGCTCAGTGATGTGTTTTATAAAATTTAACTTTTGATCTATCCATATACCTAGTATTTTAATTGATTCTACTACATCTATCATATGATCAGGGTATGATAACGTGATAGGATTTTGATTATTTACCCTATGTCGTGTGAATAGAATAGCCTTACATTTGCTAGGATTAAAAGTGAGATGGAGTTTATTGAAGGCTAGAAAAAGGTCGCTTAATGCAGACTGAAGGTTTATCTTAGCCGATTCTATTGATTTGTGTACAGTAAATATTATGATATCATCAGCATATTGTAGAGAAGTAGCTATTGGTTTAACATAAATATTGGTTTCAGCTATATACATCGAGAAAAGAAGTGGACTAAGAACACTTCCTTGGGGAAGCCCTTTGTAAGCTATCCTGTTTAAAACTTGAGTTTGATTATGTAAGACTATCTTTCTACCAGATAGCCATTTGAAACAATGTTTGATGAAAATGGCAGGGATGCCAAATTTGTACATTTTGGTTAGTAGAATAGGAATTGATACATTGTCATATGCTCCGCTGATGTCTAGCGATGCAGCAAAGACTGACTTATTCTTAGATCTAGCTAGCTCTATTTCAGTTATAAGAAGAATTAAGTGGTCAGGGCATCCCCTTCCTCTCCTAAAGCCGAATTGTGTTTCAGACAGTATATGGTTTTTTTCTGTAAACCATTCTAGTCTATTTTTAACCATAGTATTGAATAGTTTGGTAAAACAGGGTATAAGTGAGATTGGTCTATAGGAGGTAGCCACGTCCGGGTCTTTTTTAGGCTTAAGTATGCCTATTAATTTTATTGTTTTCCACTCGAGGGGGAAATCGCCCCCAGCCCATATCTCATTATATAAATTCAGAAGGACCATTAGAGCATTATTTGGAAAATGTTTTATCATAGAATAATTAATGTAGTCAAGGCCTGGAGAAGTGTTTTTGTGTTTGCTTCTAATTGCTAGATTTAATTCATTAATAGTGAACGGGGAGTTCATAGCATGCAAGTTATCTTGGATGTCGGGCATATTTACTTCATTTAGGGTAGGGACTGAGCTCGGATTTACTTCAGACATAAACTGTTCAGCCAGTTCAAAGTCTGTATATAATATATTTTTATAATGTTTATTACTTTGGTTTTTCATACTCCTAATTAATCCCCAAGCTTTCCCTAGAGGAACCTTGGTTATTTCATTACACAGGCTACTCCAGCTATCTTTCTTTGTCTGCTGTATAATCCTTTTGGCTGTTATTTGTAGAGTTTTGAATTTTTCAAAGTTAGATATTGTCATATTATTTTTAAAAATTTTAAAAGACAGGCGACGCCTAGCTACTGCCTCTGAGCATTCTGGGGTCCACCATGACTTAGGAGTAAAGCCATGTTTGCCTCCGACAGGTATTTTTAATTTAGGTATGGTCATATCCGCCGCTTTTTCAATAATTCTATAAAAGGTTCTAAGATAAATTATTCTGTTTTGCGTGATAAAGGCATCAATAATTTTTTTAAGTAATAAATTAAATCCAACCCAATTAGCTTTTTTAAAATTTCTTTTGTCGGAAGGTTTCAAATGAATTGCGAACGAGCTAGTATATCTATATGTAGTATTAATCTGACGGACATTCAGTGTAATAAAAATTGGGAAATGATCGCTACCGAGGGTATCTTTACCCACTTCCCATTTTTCTAATAGGTTAGCGAAGAGGGGTGTTGCAAAAGTCAAGTCAAGTGCATTACTCTGTCTATGTAGAGTACGGATAGTAGTGTGTTCGCCCTGGTTCAGAAGTATCAAGTTAGAATTATTATACGCTGTGAAGATATCATTTCCTCTAGGACTACATGTAGGACAGCCCCATTCCTTATGGTGGGCATTAAAATCACCCCCCAAAACTTTGTACCCAGAATCTTGCTTAAATATAACATTAGACCAAATTGCTTTGTCTACCTGAACCTGATTTATATATATATTATATATGTGTAACGGGACTGAGAATTCATTAACAGTTATTCCAACCTGTGAGATATGGTTGTTACCCTGCATAGCCAAATCATAATTTTGTTTCCACTTTATATTCTCCTGGATCAAGATGGCCACACCACCATATCCATCATCCCTATCCTGTCTTATGATGTCGTAATTTTTAATACTAAATTTCTGATTAGTTTTAAACCAGGTTTCCTGGATTAAAGCTATATGAATCTTTTGACTGCACAAAAAGTAGCTCAGCTCAGCCCATTTGCTGGGTAGAGACTGAGCGTTCCATTGCATTATTTTTAAATTATCAAACATATTTATTTAGGCCTAATTTACAAGGCTATAGGCCTATCCATACTATCCACTATAATGTTACAGAAATCTGCCATTAACTCAGTTAGGTTTTCTAAACTAAAGGACTGGTTATTGGTATTGCCAATTCTGCCTAGGAAATCTTTCGCCCAAGATTTATACTTCTTTTTAAAAAGACTATTTTCAAATACCGGGTGTATATCTACTTTTCTTGGAGTATCCCGTTTATCGCTACGAGGCGATGTCTGGGGTGTAGATTGAGTACTATTCTCACTAGCACCGTTATTTTCTTGCCTAGGACCTGACCTATCCAACTGATACTTAACCTTTAATTGATCCGGCAGTCTTTCTTTGTTTTTAAATTTATCTTTTGCTTTAAATTTAAATACATCGGATTCACTTGTTTGCTTATTAACTTTGCTATTATATATGGGTTTTTTAACTATACTAGGGTTTTTTGATATTACACTGTCTATGAATGTAGCCTCTTCATCTGAGGATAAAATTTCATACCTATTTTTTGTGTTTAGACCTGCGTTATGAACAAAATGCTTAGTCTGTATAGGATTTCTCCGTACCACATTGGCATAAGAGGTTGGTCGTCGACCTACCTCCCCATATGTTATTGGGCATGCCTTATTGGCCACAAAAAAGGATTCTTTAAAACTACTCATTCTTAATTTGATTTCTTTTTGTCTGATATATTCTGGGCAGGATTTGTCTGTAGCAGGGTGTTTTCCTTTACAAATGCAACACTTTGGGCTATTTGCAAATTCGCAAGTTTCGTGATAATCTTCTGCGCAAAAACGGCATTTCCGGGTTCTGTTACAGGGTGCGCTGGCTACGTGTCCAAAAGCAAAACAATTATAGCATTGTACAACCGGAAATGTGTATTCTCTTACAGGGAAGAGCACATAATTAAATTTAACCTCCTTCGGTAACTCTGTACCCTCAAATGTCAATTTAACGCAAAAGGTTTTAGTGGGTATTCTATTTTTAGTTTTAATTATGCGTTTTACATTAATAATTTTACCATGCGGTCTACAAACAGCCTCTAATAAGATTTCCTCTTCCTCTACGTCTGTCTCTACAAATATAACACCAATGCTTTCAACCCTTTGGGCTGGAATAAATACAAAATACTCTTCTAGGAATTTAGATAAGACTAAATTATTTGCCGCCAAGTACGATTTACACAGTACCGTGAGCGACCGACCTAGCCTAGTTATACACTCTATACCTTCATGATGTACTTTTAATATTCTACCCACTGTCACTGGGTGAATCTGTTTATTGTCTTTCTTTTTTAAAACAACTTCAAAAGGTCCAATACTTTTGGGGTTATAAAGTCTGGGACCAGCTTTACCCTTTTTAGATGGAGGAGATAAGGGGGTTACAGAATTACTATTTTCATGGGAACGTTTTATAGCTAGGTTTCTATCTGTTAGTTCTGCACTAGGCCTATTACATTCAACCAACATAGAGGTTGACTCATTAGGAGTACTTAATCTATTATCCTCTAATATAGAATTTACTGCTGCTACAGTTTCATCTATGGCAGGGATCCCCAAATTATTAATAGGGGTACCCATGTTATGTTACCCTAGGCCAAACTAGGCCTAGGTTATTTAAAAAAAACCACAAATTTGTCCTCTAATAAAATAGGATACTTAACTTACTAAATAAAATAAAATAAAATAAGTTGGGTTATTCTTACCACACAGAAGGAAACAAAAGAACAAATTTCTACATTATACTACACTAACTAACATAAAAATGAACAAACTTGGAACAGGAATCTACTTGTTATGAGACAGAATCAGAAACTTAATAGTCCACGACCTAACTGAGCCTCTGTTAAATCTCAACGGCCCATACTGTTATTTTATCACGTCTGCATAAGTAATCTTTGAGAAACCCTATTACATTGGACTTAACCTATTTGTGTAGCCTATTATAAACTTGTGGTGGATAACATAGTGTGATTAAACAAATTTTTATTTATTATGAATTAATAACTCACAGTAATATAGTTACCTTAAAAAGCGTATCAATAAAATAAAAGCAGCAATGGCAAAATGTTACGATAAATATAAACACGTAAATATCATCCATAAGGAAAATATTTCATTTACAGCTTACATCAGTCAATGTGTTTATAGTCTGAACAAAAAGTTACCAATCATACAATGTGAAAACACTTTTTCTCTATCACAAACATTGATAAACAACCTCCTCTCCATGCCCTAAACAATTACAAACTTCAGCAAAGGCAAACAAGGCATCCGCCATCCATGTCAAATGTTATAACTTTAATTAAACTCAAAGACTCAAAGCTTGAACGCATAGATAATATGATAACAGAACAGCTGTTTGCTACATCTGCTACACAATGCATAGAGTGTAAATATCATGTACTGTAAGTATATTTTCTATGTATCGCTTTTTACTTTCTCCACCCTATACGTAGTATATGGAGAAAGTATTGTTTTCGTAAAAATGTTCGAATTTGAATTTTCAGTTGAATTATCTGTTTTGGTGCTCCCAGAACCCCAAAAATTGTTTAGTGCAATTATCTGTGTTGGTGCTCCCTGAACCCAAAAATATTTTTAGTGGAATTTTTTATTTTGGTGCTCCCTGAACCCAAAAAAGTGTTTTTAACGTGGTGTCTGTCTGTCAGTGTGTCAGTATGTATACACGACCAGAGGGGACACTATTGGTCCGATTTTCATGAAATTTGGTATGTAGGTACTAAACCCTAATATCTCCAGGCGTTTTTTTTCATTTTTTGGAATTTTTAATTTTTAAGGGTAATTTACCCCAAAAAAAAACCAATAAAAAACGACAAAAATGCAAATTTCTCAAAAACGGCTCTAACGATTTTGATCAAATTTTCAGTATTTATAGTGCTTAAGATGCCAAACAAAATGACACCACCCGCTTTTATCAAAACTTCGGCGTTTCATAATTATGGGGAAATGTTAAAAAATAAACAAGTTTATGTTGTCAATCTAGCATCACGGCGACGGCCGCACGGGGTAGCACAACGGTAGCGAGGACGGCCAGCAATTCAAAGGTCGCGCGATCGAATCCCGCCTGGGACAATAACTTTTTTATACGATTGACGTAGGTAGAATATTATTTTTTTGTTTTGTTCTAAAAAGTAGTAAATAAAATGATTAAAAAACAATATTATTTTGACTACAGTAAGTTGGGAGAAAGTTTGTGTCAGTTAACTGATACCGTTTATTATATAAGTTACAAGAGTTTGACCCTTTAACATATTACAAGTTGAAGTTAAAACAAAACAAATTCCATTTTTCTTAAGTTTATTTTCCCAGCATTTAATTTTGTGCAAGTCCTTGTTTTTCAAAGTTATCATTTCTTTTTAAATGTAGAAACAAATATTTTTTGTTGGTCTATATAAGGCCTTTGGAGTGTCTGTACAGGCATTTTATTTACTCTGTTTTTTATTTAACTATTATTTACTATGGTATTTGAGCCTCCAGAAAGTAATCTAATGTTATTTATATTTTTAAATAACTAAAGTAACTTTTTTAATATAAAACGCAATCCTAAATAGGCAATTTTATAATATTTTAGGCATGTAGAAGAAGAAGGCAGTACTTTTCCGCTTCCTGATCATTTATTCATGGATTAGATTGGAACAGGATTGGAATATTGAAAACAACATAACCGAAGTTAATTTGTTTATGTTAACATCCAATTACTAGCCTCTATTACAGTAGGAGGAGAAATTTTTCGTTTTTATACAATATCACAATATCTAGTTATATTATAAATACATTATAATTTGCAGTTTAGTAAAACAAATACAATGTCTTTTTGCACCCAGTTACTGCGTGAAACGACAACAGAAAACCCACTGGAATTGGTAAGTCTAAAGTGTTACATAGATATTTTTTAAAATCTTGTATTATTATTATTATTTAACTTTAACCATTAATAAATAATGTATTGTTGTGACTTATATAATTGATCCCTAAAACTTATTGTAAAATAAATAAATTACACTTTGCATAAAATCAAAATATAGCCTAGGCCTAGGCCTAGGCTAGTCTAGGCTGGCTCTTTGAACCGAATTAACTATATATAACATAGGGCAAGTACAAAACTAATTTAGTAAGCGACAAATATAATATTAAGCATGTTTAATTAGTAACTGTAACGCCTATTCAATGCAATTTTGGGATAGGCCTGATTAATTACTAGGCCTACCTATGTGTTAATTTATAGGATTAAGTTGGGTAGGGATCAGTTCAGATTTGTAGGCAGAAAAGTTACACTATACGCCACCATATATAAATCATTTTTTTACCTTTTTTAGTTCGAACATTTGTTAACTAAAAAGAACAATCTTCCTGATGGCGTTCAATTCTGCAGGCTCACGCATAAGAAATATGCTATAGTAAATTAAACACATGGATTAATGACTCGTATCATTTGTTACTAAATTATACCAATAATTTAGGCCTATAGTGTTTTATTTATAGTGTAAAATATATTTTTGTTTGTGTAAAGTATTAGCCATTATTTTATATTTTTAGGAGCACTATCTCGTATATTAGCCTAAAGGTTAAACAAATACAAAATTATATTAGGCCTATAGTTCATCAGCTATAGGCTAAAGTTTAACAAGGCCTACTTATTGAAAATTTTCTTTACATTAAATTAACTACGTTGGGGAGTAGTAGTCTAGTGCATAGCTAACCTAAATGCCATCAACAATAGGCTCGGACATGCTTAGGAAAGTTTGTTAGAGAATTTCCAACAGCAGCAAGCTTTTAGCCTACAAATTTGATACGCAAAAGACATGTGTAGTATTTTTTTAAATGTTCCCAGGGGCGGATTCACCCCCTCAAAACATTTTTTGAAAGCCTGATTTATATGTTTGATTTAACCCTAGAAGCTCCTAATAACACTACATAGTGTCGTCTCAGCCCGCCGAGCAAGTGGCAGACAGCACTATTATCTGATTATTATCTGGGTGTATCGTCAGATTGCACTGAATATTTCACCCTGAATAAAAATCATTCAATCTCAATAAAACAAAAACTATTGGAAAGGAAATGTTTTAAACATTACTTTTTGTATTTACAAGTTTGTTCTAAAACGTATATAAAATTTACATATTATGTAATCATCGTTTGTAATTGTAGTTGTATAAAATGATAGCGCGAGAAAACAAAAAGAAAAGACACAAAATTTGTCACTTTTCTAAGGCTCATAATCTTTAGACAGACTTGTTTTGAAAAGAATATAACGACACCTTTGGATTCGTTAAGATTTGAACTTTCTAAACTCTGCCTTCCAATCATTTGTCATTTTTTTATAATTTCTTAGATATGAAGTTTTCTGTAAACCCTAGATTTGACAGTTTTTCAACCAATGATCAGGCATATTTTGTAATCGATATATCTAGTACAAATTGCTATACTTGCACATTGATGTTTATATGGATTTTAGTGTAGATTTTATATTTTCGTTTGATATTAGGAAAACCTGATTTAGTGTTCATTTACAGCTATCTGTATTTTAGAGTCTTGTTTTTGAAATATGTACCATTGCGCCGATTGTCTTAGCGCATTTAGCCCAGCCAATAGAGCAAAAAGAAGGCTAATTTTGTTATTGAATTTAATAGCAAGCGACATCCCCAGTGACTTTAAGGGTGTGTAATATACAAAAACTATCAGGCGAGGAGCTTTTGCGCATTTTGAATAAACAAAAATTACAATACTTTTTGGGGTTTTTGTTAATATTATAAAAAATGATGAATGGATCACGATACTTCCAAAAAAACCTACAAATTGGTTTTTATAGATCCTGGTTGGACCCTTTATGGTCCCATCGGGGTTTTTAAAAACTATTTTGTAGGTTTTTAATTCTCTACAAATGTCCCATTGGAAGTACACAGTAGGGCGTCGAAAATCCGAACTAATTGGGACTGAGGGGGTTCGGATTATCAATTTGTTCGGATTTTTGAAAACAACCAAGAAAATGCCATTTAGGCTAAAGTATATGCCCTTTAGTCGATTAAAGTGGTTAAACAATTAATGTACAAGTAGTAATGTAATTACAATACATTATGTAGGCCTATTATGATTTAGAAGAACCTGCACGTACACAGTAGGGCCAACATGATTACACTTGTAACTTTTAATTACAGTACAGTACATAATTAAAAGTTCACTTTTACAATATAGTTATCACAAAGGAAAAATAAAAAAAATACTGTACTGAAAAATAATAAAGTACACTACTGTATGTACGACACACTGTTCTAATGATTATTTATTCCTAGCGCTAAATCAGCTTATTAGCGTGACTTACTGACAGCCAGTCTGTTGTGAGGGCGTGTGAGAGCAGGTATTTAGAAGAGTTTAAAAAGAGAAAATAATGTCAAACTGCGATGAAGTTTTTTGTGAAATTTTTAACGATGCAATAATTGGAATTTGCGAAAACGAGAACAAAATTTTTGCAGGGGCTGCCTCGGAACGCGTTCAGATTTTTGACGTTTCGGATTATTGACGTTCGGATTATCGATGCTCTACTGTATCGTGATCCACGCATAGATTTTTATAATATCAACGAAAAATAAAAAAAAAATAAAAATTTATTGTTAATAATATTGTTTATAAAAAATGCACAAAAACTCCTTGCCTGATAGTTTTTGTATTTTATACACCTATGTGCTATCCTTAAAGCCACTGTGGATGTCGCTTGCTGAAATTCAATAACAAGAAAAAATCTTATTGGTTGGGCTAATTGTGTTACCGAGCACGCCGCCGTATGGAACTGTATGACTTTAATAAGTGAGTGCTTGTATTACGTTGTTTTAAATTTAGTGAAACAAAGTGGATTAAATGATCGTGTTGTGGAGTTATTGATTTTAGTACCGTTCCTGTTAACTCTTCAATAATTAGTGTTTATTTTATTCTTTAATCTGCAAGAAACTCTTGCTCTTTCAAGACAATATTTATGGAATAGAAACACATTAAAAAAATATTTCATAGATTTTATAAATTTTTAATTCCCAGACCCGTTGTTGTTAAATTCTCATGTTTGTTTTCGACTTCTTATGACCCCTTACAAAATGAAATCCTGTATCCGCCCCTGCATGCACCATGTACCGATGTATTAGAAGTAAAAATAATTGTTTTTTTTAAATATTTTTCAGTGGGGAACTACTCTCGTTAATCCTCAAAAAAATGTACTGCAATCCATAGATTTTATGCAGAAGTTGACTGTGATAGCGATATCAAATATTACGTACCAGCGTAATATATTTCCTGAGAATGCGTACAGCACACGTAATCTGTCGGGATTAGAAATTAAAATATTAAAAGGAAACGAAAAACTTCCTCTCGTACAGAAGATGGTGTCTATTATTAAAAGTGCTCTAGAAGCTTTGCCAATGAAATATGTAAGTGGTACTAAGTATAGCTTTTATTACTTACCAAGTTTGGTGCTTTTTATGTTAGAAAGAAAAAAAACATTTATGACAAACCTTGTGGGTATTATTCTGGCATTGGTAAGTGTGAACTAAGCTATTTATTTCCTATAAAGCTTGAATGTTTGAGCCTTCCAACCAAATTTATGAAAAGTTAATTAAATATAGAATTACCGGTACAGTACTCAATATATTGTCAATTTAATGTTTTTCATACTACAAAATTGTTAAATCTAAATACAATGGTTCTTGTACATGATACAATTTTATTGGCTCAGGAGCTCTAGAATAGGCCAATAGTAGGCCTATATTTAAAACAAATAACCAAACATTTCCCAATTGTTTGTAGTAAAGCAATAAGCCCGTGAAAGACACACTGAAATTGAGCCGTTGTAATTTAGAAAATTCTGTTGACTCCATACAGTCACGCTGCCTTAATTTTTGTAGTCTGTTAGTGTTTTGTAACAAAAATTATGGAGATAAGTTTAAGAAGATTTCTTAAAGTAAATTTCAAAACTCATCCCTTCCAAGACAAAATAAAGAACTTATTTGGGGGAAGACCAAGAAAGAAGCCAGATACATGTCATTTTATAAGATATAAATTATGTCTTCTAAAGAAACAAATCAATTTTGAATAGATTTCTGTATTTTTATGAGTGCATAATTTTAACTGTTTTGTCTGGTTACTGTGTAACATAATATATATTTTTAATTATTAAAATCATCGTTTAATTCAATGGTTTTCTTGAAGTTTTACACTGTAAGTAAATTGTAGGTAATTTATGTATTTTGTTAGAAGTTAAGTCCCCAGCTATAATTACCACGAGCTGTCACAAATATACAACATTACAAAATATAGTGAATAATTAAGCGTTTGCATCAAATTAGTCATCAACAAAAACTTTTTTAAGAGTAATTAATATTGTAAAATACATTATTGAGCTTTCACATTATACTTCATTTATGATCAGTAAATTTAAACGATTTAACGCATTCGCTAGCAATTGTACATTTTTTGTGAACACAGACTAATGTCGCATTAATGCGACGACCGGTTTCAGTTCACAGACTGATGCCTCAAATTTGTGACACCTGGTCTAATAGAAAAATACTGATGTCGCAAATTTTTGGCAGCATTATTTTGTCTAATTTTAAAGTACCGTACTAGTCAATAGATTAGAATAAATATCAAAGACCTGATTTATTAGTAAAAGTATGTAGGAATGTCTGCCGCTAATATGTGGCGCTTGGTCTGCAATTTTGTCGTTTGGTGACGTCTATTTTGATATATATGTTTCTAATATATTAAATTTTATTTTATTTTTGCTAAATTTAGTTAATTTGAAGGTCAACTAATGAAAAAATATACACTTTTTGGTGAAACTCCTATTATTTATACAGGTTCAATCCATGTTTTTATATTTGTATATGTTTTCTGTTTAATGTAGGGCCTATACTTTGCAATACTTTCAAATACGGCTAAAGTTGTTCACTTAAAAAATTTTCTTCAAATAAAATGTGTTAGGTAAAAACTTATTTTAGAACTATTATAAATAATCAAAGTTTAGGCCTACAGTATCACATAGGCTATGACATAAACTCACTATGTTTCATAAAATCGACTTAACGTCGCTCATATGCGACAACTTGAAACATGCTGGGAACAGTTAAAAAACAATTATTTATTGCTTGAACATACCTTTTAGGTTATTACAAAGTTGGCTACATTAATTTACTCATTTGAACAAAGTCTTACTCATGGTCTGTTTGTAACTCATTTAACTGTTTGTCCCAGTCTACGAATATTGTTTTATAGTGTCACGATAGAGTCTATGGTAATTGACCGAAGCATATATAGTAGCGAACGTGTTAAATCAATTTATACATTATATTTGTTGTCTCCAGAAACTGTTATTAGACTAATAAATCTGTTACATACCTTTTATGTCCGGATTTCATTCAGTCCGGTCGTATCAGTTGGCCAACGATAATGGATTTTAATTTTTATAACGTGTTAAGTTATTTAGAGTTTTGTGTTGTTTTAAATGTACCTATGATAATATCTGTATAAGTGGTAAATGTTGTATTTGACTTGATAATGGAAGCATGACTTCCAAAATCCATTGTCCCATCGAGTAAGGACTAACAAGGGACTGTAGACGGACATAAAAGGTATGTAACAGATTTATTAGTTAAATCAATTGTTAGTGATAGTAATCATCAAAACTTGAATTTGTGTCTTTTATCCGTCCCAGAATTTTTTCTAGTATTAGTTCTTGTAAATGTAATAATAAATAAACAGTTATATAATTTCATGGTATTGGTTTTCAGCTACGCAAAATGATATTTGTCATTGAAGAATTAGAAGTTGGAAGTAAGGAAGTGTATACTTTAAATTTCTCGTACAAAGAATCTATCAACTACTGTGACATTGTGAATGAAACCGGTGAGAAGGTGTAAGTATGCAAAACATTTCAATCAGTTTAAAAACAAAACTAATATTAATTGGCCTTAATTCATTTTATTATTTATTTATTTTTTCTAATGCCTTTACTCCATGCCAGTTAGACAAATGAAGACAGAGGAGTAGAGTAAAGAGCTGGCAGATAGACAGCACGTCAACCAGGTTTGTAAGTACCAACTATAACAGATTGGACCAATGCCTCTAGCATCTTAGTCTGCTTTGCCTTGGACTTTATTGACCGAGCATAAGCGAGATCCTGTTTCACGACCATTCAGCATTTCGTCTGTCTGTCTGCTGCTCGATTAAGACCAAACGCATTGTTAGGTTTTCTTCAAATTTGGCATAATTGTTCCTCGGAAATTAGGGAAATCGACATATGTGTATTGATTTTTATGAAATGCAACATAATTTTAATATTATTATACATCTTGTAAATGAGTCACAACGTATATTACTCAAATTGTTCGTTGATCACAGTGTCAACGGTGGACGAATGATTAGTGTCGGTAGCTTCTGTTTTAAGGATTCAATTACCCATGATGAAGGATTCTGTCCCATGAATCGATCATTTTTTCCTTTTAAAATGTTTAAAAGTCTTATACAGTCTTAATTTGGCTTTCCATGCCTCTACAAATAAATCTTTAAAAAAATCAATACAGTAAAACTCCAATTATCCGAATCGCTTTCAGAATTTCAGAAAAAATAATTAAGACAGGAACGGACTGCGATTAGCAAACTAATGATTCTGTCTATGTAAGCTATTGTCCTTCTCTCCACGAAGCTAGTGTAGGCGCCAGGTGTCGAACGTATTAATACAGTCAAACAGTTTACTTTGACCGAGATGTTCAGCAAGCAATGACATTCATTTATGTACATACGCTTAACATGTAAAAGTGTTACCTTTTTATTTAGTTAATTAAAGGCTCTTTTTATTTAAAAATACAGTAGTTTTGTTCTCTCATTTTCAACATACATAAGTAATTAACATTTTAGGGACTAACATAGTCTAAATCCTATTTCATGCTCAGACTAGGTTATTCCAAGCATGGGACAATGCGTCTGGCTTTGTATGCCCAGCGCTAGCGAGAGGTTTGTTTTAGTTGTTGTAACTTAGTGAAATAAAGTGAAATATATTTATAAAATAAAGTTTTTTTTAAATTTTCAAGTATATAGTTCAATTCTATGATTTATTCTCTACAATTTGTTCTAATCAATCATTTTTGGATGAACATATATTCCTAATTCATTTCTTAAAACAGGCTTCGACAAAACCTATTAAACGCAGTCTAACACATGATTTTATTCTATTTCCTACTGTTAGCTAGTACCTCCTATCGATAGTCAAAATAGTTCATTTTAAAGCTAATAGATTGTAGTAAATGCCAGTAAAAGGATTTTATATTAGACGCGTTAACGCGATGATAGTACTCAAACGTTTAAGTTATAAAACGTGTATACGCGACTGTAGTATGTGCGGATAGTTTACTCCAGTCACGTAAACGTGAAGCCTGTTCCAAAAAGGTTCAAATATACCCCTTTTTTCAGAAAAAATCCAAATATCCGAATTTTTAATTATCCGTATTTGGTCCGGTCCCAATTGATTCGGATAACTGGAGTTCTACTGTATCTCTGTGTTAGGTGTATATACAGAATTTAAATGAAAGATATATTTATATGCTCTTGAAAAAAAAAAACACCAATTTATTACGTAAGGACCTTTCTTATCTAGGACAACTCGCTTTTTGGCTCTAATCAATTCGTGAGAGGATCATAGACATATATTTGTTGCAATAACTTAAACCTCATCAAGAGCATATAAATATATCTTTTATTTAAATTGTGTACATACACCTAACACAGAGGTATTGATTTATCCAACAACAATCAATCTAAATCCTGTGCCTAACTCTACGAGCAAAACTGAGTTCAAATATTATATCTACTTCCCAAAGTTCGCATGTACGCACATCAATGAAATAAATAATTACCAAAAATTTTAAAAACAAACAAAAACTATTTCTATTTAACCCGATGCAAAAACAATTTCCCCAAATATTTACAAGAAATGTGCCCTCGCCTTATCTTGGTCCTCGTGGCTTCTTCCGGTGAGCTAGTCTTGCCTCGACGTTCACTTCAGCTGGTTCCACCAAAAAACTCCGTCTCCAATTTATTCCCCTCTATTTTTAACTCTCTGCTCCCACTCAGTTTTACT
>JAGFPH010001768.1:215716-229367 GCA_018207615.1 Philaenus spumarius | reverse complement strand
TGTAGGGTTGTTGGGAATCTTGGTTTTAGTCTCAGCGCTGACTCCAGGGTGGATTTTAATGTGCTCACTTGAAGTTTCTTGGGTTATATCAATTATTTATAGTTAACCGGCCTCAATTATAGGTCTATTTGGACTTTCATTAATTCTTCTAGGCAATTCGCCCTAAATATAATGCATATCTTATTTTTTTGCAAGATAAAAGAATGATTATAGAAGAAATTACTGATAATGATAATGTAGGTGTATAATATAATAATGAAGTCACGTATAATATATTGAAGATAAATATATTGAATAATATTGAAAAATGTCTTATATTTCATTTATATATCCTGTTTAAATATAATATTTTCTACCTGTTTTTTGTAACCTACTATTTAAAAATCTATAAAATTATATTTAATTAGTACAAAGCCAAACCCTTCCATCAGTGTTACTAGTTAGATGTCTTGAACATGTAGTCAAAATTTCAGCATAATACCTTTAGTAGTTTCTAAGAAAATGGGTCATGAAATAGGCTAATTTAACATGGGCGAGATAGGACTTACGGACTCCCCTTAAACATTATTTTAAAACAAATAATAACGGTATAGTAAATATTAATACGTACAAGGGTCATCTAGTAAGTAAGGAATGTGTTGTTTTACTTAAACAAGTTTTAGTTTGTCATCGATTTTTAGAACCATTCAGTGATAACTTCTTCCAGCTAGTCTTCAAAATACCTACTTTAAAATGCTTTTTACTTAAGGGTCTGCTCCAGTAAATGAGAAAGCAACCGCTTCTCACTGTATCCCTATCTAAACAGTGCAATTTCTTGCAGCTGAACGCTTTGAAATTAATTGCCTCATTTCAAACCATTTTATAAGTCTATCTTTTGTAATTGAGTGTTGAAAAAAAAACTGAATATTCTTTATAAAATTTCGGAAATTTTGCAAATTATTTTTCATTATTAATTTTTTATTGTGTTAGGAAAAAATTCAAACTTTGTACTTACAAAATGTTAATTACATAGCAAATCAAAAGCATTTAAAAAAAATGTAAATTGCAAAATGGATGTGTATTGCGACTGTGCTTAAAATGAGACCTTGCAAACAATTTTATAATAAAAAATAAACAAAATAAATGGTTTGAAATTTAACATCGCTCTTATGGGATAAAAACCCAAGATGGCCGCAACTACAGCAGACCCTTAAGTAATTAAGTGGAAATCACTGGGCACTAAGTCAAAACTTCATGGCTGTTTCTGAAAGCCATTTGTGGGCAAGCTGATGCTGCTAGGCAACATTATTTACATTTTTTTTTATTTGGCACATCAGAGACAGTAAAGCATCCAACAATATGCTTACTGTCTGTTCTTTTGACATGAAATAAATCAACTGTACATGCTTTCAATTTTGTTTGCTTGTTTTACTGGAGATTTGAAATAATTCCTTTCTATTGATACTAACAATATAATCCACAAGTGTATTCCATTTTGGTGATAGTAAGCTAGCAATGTCAATGCTGCTCCTTATTGTTGTTTTTTGTAATGAATAACCAAATTTTGCACAGTGGTACTCACTTTTTTGTAACCGAGACGATTCCCATGACAATCGCATGGATTCAATATTTCTTTAATTCTTCAGTGATTAAAGGAACTAGGCCTATATCAACATTTGTTCCTCCTTTGCTAAACAAAATGCACATTTTCCTTACAAAAGCTTCATTCACCGTCAAACTACCAAAACAGCCTTCTTTAAATTGCCTTTAAATACCTTTTTCTGCATAAAAAAACTAAATGACATTCACAGTTGATAATATTTTTACACAGCAGAACTTGTAGGAGTAGTGTGGTTAACAGTTATGGCAATAATGGCCCGTGCGGCTACAGATGTGCCAAAGTAAAACTTTTCTACTTTCTGGATGACTCTTACATTGGGTCTCATTTTTGGGTTAGTTAGAAAAGAGGACTAGATAATCCTATTCATGGCACCAAAAAAAGATAATCTTTCATTCACTATTGTACTAACTCAAATTTAAACCAAGTCATATTTTTGTTAGATGCTCCAGATGACTTCCAATTAAAATATTTCAATCATTGTGAAGAAATTCCTGACATTGATTTCCCTAATGGTACTTGCAAACTGAAACTGGGAAAGATAGCGACTCAGTTTCACACTCTTACTTCGACAAATGTGGCTTTCGATGAAGACCCCATGAATAAGGTAAAATCCGTATTAATTACAGTAACAATATAAGTTGCAAGTTTAATATTAGATCAAACCAGTGGTGGATCCAGAGCATCATTTTGGGAGGGGAACTTTCTGGGGGGGGGATAGAGGATATGCAGTTTGAAATTGTCAAACCAAAAAGGAAACAATTTGGGAGATTTTTTCATTTTAAAATTTTCCTTCAGTATTTTATGTTTTTTACAAGATTTTTTAAATCTTACTATTCAGATTTTGTATAATAGTAAACCTTTTAATTATTTGAACAGAACTACAGTTGTTTTAAAGAGTAGACTACTATAATTGAAAAATTTTACAACTTTGACTTCAAAGAAACAAGCTTGATACAAATTATAAATAAACAGGTTTTTAGCTTAAAATCACAACATTTGAAGTTCAATTTATATTGAGTGTACTTAGGCCTAACGCTATAGAAAAAAAGTCTTTGGTTTCCTCCTGATTTTTCATATCCCTCAATCACTTGGTCAATAGGTAAGCTACATCGTGGTGTATTTATAAGAGAGCCAATCCAACCAATGTTTTCTGAACCATGGTACCTTAAGGGCCATGTTATACGGGCGCTGTTAGCGCTGCATTGATAACGCTGAAAACCAGGCGTTAAATTCGAAAGTTATGACGTTGAAAGCGGGTTGTAACGTATCGTCAACGCAGGACTCTGTCAACGTGGCATCACTCACTTCCAAGATGGACATCATACAGTCTAACATTTGAGGGATTGTGTAGGAGGAAGGGTAGATGATGGGGCATTGTCTCACCAACCTCGTTCCAGCATTTAGTTTTCAATTATTTATTGCTATAATCCTTTGACTTAACGTCATAAAGAGGTGGCTGCTATTCGATAGCGTAAATAATTTTTTCAGTGTCAAACATTTTGTCACTTTGAAGTACACAATAACCACTTTGAAATAAACAATAACAACTAGAACCAGGACAAAGTCGTTACTTCTGACTACTGTGGCCTCTCTGGTCTGCGCTGCGAGTGCGCGTTGACAGCGCTCCGTAAAACTTGGTTCGGCGTTGAAAGTGCCCGGTCAACGCGGATTCGCCAGCATGTATAGCGCTCGTATAACATGGACCACCGAAGTTCCATTTACCATCCAATAAACCGACATTAACGTGACGTTGAAAACACGGAGCTAACAGCACTCGTATAACACGGCCTAAGGAAGAAATTACATTTCCGCACTTGCATTGCTAACTGGCAAGGTACACAGAACTTGAATAAGTGTGTGGATGATGGAGAAAACATCTTCAATTTTTTTTCAGATTTTGGGGGGGAATGTTCCCCCCCCGAGGATCCGCCACTGGATCAAACAACAATTAGCTTAAAACAATGAGTGATGTCGTCCAGGAGTATTTGAACTTTAATTTTACTTCAGCTTAACTAAATAATTCACCACTATAATAATTTTTTATAAAGGCTATATTTATCCACCCCTGCTCGCTTTGCTCACCAATCCCTGTGGTGACTAGTGGCAAAGCAAATGGGAACAGATTACAGTATTGTATACTCTATTTTCACTGAAATGACGATTCATTAGGACAGGTTCACTTGTATAGGGTTAGGGTGATGGGGGTACGGTATCCTAGATCATGACACATACGCAGTAGGTTTTATGGGTGAATAACAAGATTTTTATACAGTAGAAGGATATTAACCCAACCTAAAAACGCTGTTGGATATTTAAAAAAATAATTGATTCTAAATTGACCAAGTAGGTTACTAAGATGGTAATAAATATAAATGCTTTTAAGAAATGTGTGTCGGTTCAGTATTATAGGTCTAACCTAAAATTATGTGAAGCTTTTGCTCCAAATCAGCTGTTTTATTTATAGTATTTAACAACAGAAGTTTGAGTTTTAATACAGTAAGCCATTTCTTTGATTTTTTTGTTTGCTTTTATTTTTCAATCCAACCCAAAAAAACTGTTGGTTGTGAAGAATAACAAACTGTTTCTAAATATGCTAAGTTGGTTGCTATGGTAATGAATGTAAATGCATTCAACAAACATGTGTTGCTAAGCTTTTGATCCGAATCAGCTGTCTTTATCTATTTTAAGGCCGGGAGTGAGCGTTCGTATTTTCACCATTTAAAATCAAAATTTGATCTTATTGTGCACCTAAGACCCTATAAGAATATTCCTTCAAATTTATCTTAAGTAGTTTTTGGTCTAGGTTGATCCTATGTCAGTCAGGACAAACCTGTTTATATATATTTATCTATATATCAATAACAACTTTTATTTAAATGTTTCTTTTAATTGAAAACTATAAGAATATGGTGGAGCATACCATTCAGAGCAAGAGATGTTTCTCAATAGTTCAAGTCCCTTCTCTCATCTTGCCATCATATCTTCCTGTGTCCTCTACTTTTTCAGTTGGAATATGTGGGTCGCCAAATTTTTAACAGTCGCGATTTTTTCATAAGCATCAAGACCAGTTTTTGTTTGTTTTCACCGGCAACTCTGAACTAAAAGTTTTGATCAATTTATTTTGTTAAAACTTTTTAGAACAAATTTTAATCAAAAGAATTATATTTTTGTACGGCACCTACCTCATATAGTAATAATTATTCTTTAGAAAAATACCTATAGCCAAATTGATAAGCATTCACACAGTCATTGTATCCTAATCTATTGGATAGCAATATAGATTCTGACACTAACGGGTATAATGCATCTGTTATGCATGATAAGATAACTATTGTCCATAACTGTGTGTGTATTGTTCCTTGTATTACTGTAGGGCAGGCGCACACCCAGAAGCAATCCTAAAGAGAAAATCAAGTAAAAAATTATCAATCAATAAATGCAAATTAAGGTTAATGAAAATGATGGTGCTTTTACTAGCAATCCTATTGCAGCTTCGCCTTGGTGTTTTTCTAGACAACTACTCCCAATTTCAATGGTTTTTAATTATGATTTTGGAGTATAATCAAATACGGACAATATGGAACTGTTTCATAGCCAGAACTGTTTTGGGATGATTCAATGATCTATTCTAACTTGGTTTTGATCTTTCTAAATGTTAACAACAATAAATTAATGTTTTGTCGTGATGCTAAAGTATAAATTTTAAGAAGAAATATATTGATATCGTTACACATTTTTTTTTTTAATAAAAAGTAGCATCTCATATTTTAGTTAGGATGATCCTTATGTAAGCTATAGGTTAATTGTCTCAACATTTTAATGTTTAATTATGTCCAACTTAAAGTAGTAGAAAATAATTAAATAATTAACATGTACAGGTACAGGAAGGTGACACAGAAAGTGGAACTTTGTTGGTGCAAGATCTTAGCGCAGAGTTGGTGGTAGAGGTAAGTCGGAACTGTCTATACCTAAAGGAGAATTACAATTTTATACTATTCCCTTCCCATTATAACATGACATTATAACCTATTGATACAGAAGAAATCGCATATCCGTACAGAATGGATCGGATAGAACCATTTTCGGTGAGCAGCTGAAAGACTGCTGATGCTAATCCCAGAGCACAACCATGTATTTTCTACCAAGGCAGCGAGTGTCAAGATCAATGTTGCTAAAACGTGCGGAGGTGGTAATCTCCGTGATATTTCACAACAATGTTCCCTCTTCTAAAACCCATTGTGACCAGGATAATCAATGATTTGTTTATAGTTGCATATACTATTCTTAGTACGCTCCTGACATTTTAAAAGTCAACATCCACTTCTTTAACCCTACAAGTGGTGAACGTCGCAATTTACGACTAATATGCTGTTCTGTCAGTGGCAGAGTCGTAATTCACGACGCATTAAACAGCTGTTGGAAATCTACTGATTTCTAATCAACCAATAAGCGTATAGCAATGAGATTCACACAGTTCGATTCAGAAGACCCTCTTCTATCTTTCAGTAACGATTTTATAATGTTTGACTTTTAGTTTATTATTTTTGCTGGCTGTAAAGTAAGTGAATTCCGAAGGTCGCGCCATTTTCAGACTAGACACTACGCATCAGGTTTTTGACAAGGTCCTGGCATTGTTTTGTTTTTTTAACCTAAAATGAATCGTAATGAACTTTGTTCAAGTGATAAGAGAAATAATTTAAGGGATTCATCCACTTTGCTACCATAAACTGCAGCATTTTTGGAGACCTACAAAGGTTGGAAGAAATAGGAAAGCCTCATCAAGTGATTCTGACTAGTTTTGTGCCTCGTACATATTTTCGGATTTTGGGCTATAACTTTTTTTTTGTACATAAGACTGTGTAAAAATTATACATTTTTTTAATTCCTAGCTAAATTTGGAACATTTTGTATATAATGGTTTTTGAATATAATGTTTTTTTATAATACTTAAATTGTGCAAAATGTGAAAAATAATTTGTAAAAATTTTAATTTTTACGTTTCACATACTGGATCCAAATTAAAAAATAATTAAATAAATTTTATATTTGTATCATTCAATAAAGTACTTTATTCTAAAAACATTGATATAAAAAAGTCCATATTTGTACCATATTGTATATTTATTATGATTTTTTGAAAAAGTTACTGCAAAGAGTGCCAAAACCCCTTGCCATTTGAAAGTTATACTTAACCACTTGTAGGGTTAATCAAACCCGACTCACTTGGATATATAAAATTGTCCTGAGCAATGTTATTACCAAATAATAAAAACCACAGCATCCATTTGTGACAAAATATGCCAACAGGATCAAACATAGATCAAAGTTATTAGCTCAAGAAACAAAAAATGTTCAGTTACGAAAAGTAAAAGTTCAACTTTAGGTCTACATAAAAAGTTGTAAACATTTTTTGTAATTTTTTCCATAAATATAAAAAAGTTTCGTAATTTAGTTCTAAATAGAACTGTATAAAAACATTTATCAATTTCAAATTTCTTATTTTGAAAACACCAGTTTTTATGTTCCAATTACAAGGGTACTAACAAAACTAGGCCTGGTTTGAAACGTAATTTAGGAATATTAGCTAATGAAATATTATTATAACAAAGTGTAGAGAATAAATCAAAGAATGAACTGTATACTACGTCTTATAAATTGTTGTTTCATAAAACTATTTGAGTTAGCTTTACTTGAATCACAAAATGAGATGAAACAAATGAAACCTCGTGCGGACAAAGGAAATTAAAAAAATGACCGTTAAAACAGCCTCGTTTTGTGAACTCAAGCGGTAGTATGAATTCTGCGCAAGTCTGTACTTTCAACTGCTGTTTGAATAACATCTAAAAAGTCAATTACAGTTTGCTTTACATCAAATGAAAGATTGAACTTTGGTCTATAAATAGATATTAAAAAGTCTATTGAAATAATTCGAATTATAGAAGATATCTTGAACGCAAAATGTGCTGTTTTATTGGTTGAAATCTGCTCAATTGCAAAGGTTTACAGACAATTCCATATCTTTGGAACTATACAAGTGACGTTTGATTTGATGGCAGTTTTAGAAAGATAAAATCTTAACGAATCCAAAGGTATCCCTACATTATTGTCAAAATATCCCGGCCGAGTGCAATTCAGCCTTAGAGAAGTGACAAAATAGAGCATAATAGCTTTGTATTTCACGCGCGGCAAAACGTTTACAGAAAACTAAAATTTTAAAACGATGATTACATATGTAAATATACGTTTTAGAAAGAAATGTTAAAGTTTGAAACATTACCTTTCCAATGGTGTTTGTCTTTTTGAGATTGGAAGATTTTTAGTGGGTCAAATATTCAATACAATCACG
Source organism: Philaenus spumarius (assembly GCA_018207615.1). Taxonomy (NCBI): domain Eukaryota; kingdom Metazoa; phylum Arthropoda; class Insecta; order Hemiptera; family Aphrophoridae; genus Philaenus; species Philaenus spumarius. Next base: position 221,421 of record JAGFPH010001768.1, on the reverse strand, counting down.
CGCTACAAATGTGTTGTCATGATCGCACGATCCGTGCGATCTACCGGCTCCAGGGTTAAACTGATAGAAATTAATGTACATGTATCTTACACCTTGACTCTATACCTGGTCCACAGGTTTGGTGAGAATTAATGTATTTGTTTTATATATAAAAAACAATAGAAGAAGTCTAACTAAACAAGATTTGTCATTCAAATAATCAATCTGATATATTTTGTTAAACATTTCAGAAGGAGGATGAAGGGCCAAAACCTAAGACCAGAAGGCTTTTAAGAAAGTTAGTAAGTATTAAAAATAAATTTAAATGACTTAAAAGCATATCACAAAAACGGTTATACAGTGGCACCGTTTGGTTGTCTATTCATCAAAATTATAATTTAAGATGATATAAATATGATATTTGAACATTAAAAATTTTAAAATTCTAAAAAGATATATCAGTTCAATAAAACTACCATTTTTTTTTGCAAAAATGATCACTTTTAGTTTTATTCAAACTAATGTCCATCAACAACTACGCTCTGACAGCTAGTCATAAAACAGTCATTAGGTTTTAGAAAAATGGCAGAAGTTTCGCAAGTGTTTACTCTTCAATACACCTCGTCAACTGTACGAGGTGATTCCAATTTATTATATTCCCCTATTAATGACATCCAATAGGTACAAATGAGCAAACATAGTAACAGGCCGTTGCAACAGTTAAGAAAGGCGGAGTGCATATGAGGTTATCCCAGTTTTGAAAAAAAGGCATGCAAGTTCAAAACCTTTAAATGCAAAATACTCAATTTTTAAATGATTATTACTCCAAATGTAGTTAATCTCAAAGCCTGTTAGAGATGTCACTCTGGATACAAAAGTATATTAAAATATGGACTTTTCTGTAACGAGGTTTGCACCTAAGGTACACTGTCAAGTGGTCTATTACTCTCACCGTAAAGGCAACCGCAGTTTCAAAAACTCTTAAGTTTTCATCATCAAAGTGCACAAAACTATCAATCACTCAATAGAGGTTGTCAACAAAGAAATATAAACAGTATAGAACACAATAACACACTCAAGCATAGTTATTTTGACCAAAATATTGCGGTAGTCAAAACATGTACGGTACCCAGAGCCGGATCAAGGGTTTTTTTGAGGGGGCAAATTTAAAATTGCCCCCCCGGGCCCCAACCCCCCTGCCCCCCCCCCCCCCCAACTACTGTTATACAACACATATGTTAAAAATAGTACATAATATAGGATTTTTCAAGTTCATTTTTAATAATGGATGGTAGAGGATAATAGGCAAGTTAAAATAAACATCAAAATGTTTCAAAACTGATTTATTAGTAAATTATAAGGGGTCTAGCCGCCTTTGTATTGCTAGTACCCCACCTCCAGCCATCCTGTCTTATTCCTGAACCTGTGCTGTGTATTAGCCGTGTCTTTGACCCTGCTTTAGTTAAATATATTAACGTTTAGTTTTGTTGTTATAGTCAGATTAAAATAACTTCAAACCTAGAGGAGCGGCTGCGGCGGCAGTACAAACACAACTTCACAACGCTGCCACATTAACAAAACGAGGAATTCAATTTCAGAAAACAAAACAGAGGTTTTAAGAGTAAATAGAAAAATGCCTGATTTTTTTCGACAAATATATGGCAGCGTCAAAAAGAACTATCACAAATCCATGAAAAACTACATTTTTATGAAGTATTAGTCCCTGAATCCGACTACATTTGTTTCAAGATTTTATTCCTAATTTTGTTAATGGATCAACAATTTGATGTTGAGTTTGTGCCGCCAGGTTTGAAGTTATTTTAAATCCATAGATGTAGAATAATTATTATTGTACATCGATGTTTTTTAATCGGACTATAGTGTAGTTTTGCTACTAGTGACTGTTGCCTCGACACCACTAAAAACTTAAGTCTTTTACTGATGGCAGCCGCCCTTTCAGTATACTCATAGTTGATTAATTGAACACTGATACGCAGTTCACTAAATTTTACAATGTAAAGCTGACGGACCGCTAGTCAACTGCAACTGGTACTGTCTTTGTGTCTTTTCCCGCCTTTCTCTATGAGTCACAGGCATAAATATGTACTACTATTATTCATATCTATGGTTACAGGCCACCCTCTCTTCCCCTAACTACCTGCTTATTTTTCGGCAATGAAACAAGCAATTACGCAATTCACATCAACGCAATTAGCACTCTTCTGTTATTGAATTTAAATACGTTTGTTTTACTTTTACGTAAAGCAAGGATTTGAGTAAACTTTCTGTAATAGTTTAATAAAACCCCACTAGTATAAAAAGAAAGTGTTCTGATGATATCTAAATTTTATGTATGTTTATATGTCACTATAAGATTATAAAAAAGTGAAACGTTACCCTTTTGATATATCTAATATCGGTCTCTTAATTTATCAATTTTCTAAATAAAATAATAATATCACTGTTCGTTCAAATTAACAAAATTTTAATTGTCTCAAAAACATTTAAAAGGAACAAACTTAATTCAAATAACAAAGGAAAATAAATTATGAAATAAATGTCCTAATCATAAGTTATTATCAAAGAATTCAAAATATATTATATATCTATAATCAAGTAGATAATTCAATCGAAAATGAGCTCATGTACATTTAATGTTTATGAAATTCTATCTCCGGGTAGGGTTTTCGGGCCGGTTCATCCAAAATTTAAAAAAATAATTCATTAAACATATCTATACATAACAAATTAAACTATACATTTACAATACACATAACATATATATACAAGTTCATTAAATGAAAGGAATTGTTTACTCATTGATATAGTTAAGTAATATTTGAAAAATAAGTTATTGATTTACAGTCAACACTTTCAAAATAATAAGAAAAGTAACTTCTGTTATAGCCAAGATAAAGTACAATGAAAAAAAAAAAAACATTGGGTGTGCTTAAGACCACACGTTAGAAGTGATAACTTCTATGACCGATTTATATTTTTATCAGTATTAATATAAGAGGAGAATAAGGGTAAATAATTTAAAACATTAATGACTTTGCTGACTTTGGTATTTAATATACATATAACACAAATATCATATATATATATACATACATACTATATCTCGAGCGGTGACGGTCGCGAGTTTGATGCTTTTTCCTCTCCCAATAAGAAGTGCTATGTAGTATATTCGCGTTGCGTACATACATATATATATATATATATATATAATACATACTATATCTCGAGTGGTAACGGTCGCGAATTCAATGCTTTTTCCCCAAGCAAAAAGTGCCCAACGCCGCTAAAGAAGTTTTCACTTCAATAAATAGGTTAGGTCTCACCGATTTCGAAATTTCTTTCTGCAACTTATCTTTTATACCATTAGGCTATAAATGAAATTTTCATGATTTAGTATTGGGTCATTTACCCTTATGTTTTATTCTTGATTTGTAATATTTTCGCTCAATGGTTTTATATATGAAGAGAGCACTTATGTATTGAAATGTCTTTGACCAGACCTTAGGTCAGAATGTAATAATCACAATTTTCTTTATTGTTACAAATAGGCTTTCCCTTAGAAAATGTTAAATTTGTTCATTACACTTCACGTTACGTTTTATGTTTAAACCATACATCTATTTTTTGTTGTTTATCACCTTAACACTAGTTTTTTACTTAGATCTCAGAACAATTTTTAATTAGTAAATATCTTATGGACTATTTATATTAAATTAGGAAATAATTATTCTTTTCATCTTCATAAAACCGATGTTTTTAAGAAATTAACATATTTATATCTTGAGATTAATCCGCGAATATTTTCGACCAATCATATCGCTCGACCACGTCTTACATACTTGCCAGCTGTTGTAGGCCTCTGTATACATTTCTTAACTGAAATATGGTGAATTTGCATGTTTTCTTCATTTAATTAGAGTGTTCTTTTCGATTAGTTATATTAACTTATTATATTATTTGGGAAGCTTATTCATTTCTGAATCGTTTGATACTTGTGCCTGCGCAATACCTATTTTTGATAACAGGATATTTATAGAATTTACTTCACGTGTTTAAGATTTTTGTCTTTTATAAAGTAGGCCGAATGCATGCTAATATGTTTTAATTTTGAATGGTTTTCCTCTGTTTTGACCATTTATTTATATCCGATGATGGGTTAAATTATTCATAATCTAGATTGTTATTTAGATTCGGTTGATTCTTATGTTTAAAAGTTTAATTTGCTTAGGAAAACTCGTCTGTAGCGATTACCGGGTTAGTTTACTATTTCACCGCTAGATCGCGTCGGGGTCTCTTCTTTTAATTATTCATTTTGGATTAATGCAATATTTCGAATTGTAATAGTTTTTTTTTTATTTCTTTAGAAAACTATATATTGTACGTCATTTTGAGTTGTTTCAAAAGGATAAATTTTTCAATTTTTATTGACGGGTTTCTTGTCTTATAAGTTTGTCAATAATTGAACTTTTGTACCCACTGACTGGAGACTGCAATATATTTAATTGTGTTCACTTGCTTATAGAAAGATTGCATATTACCATAGATCATGAATAATAAATAGATCTTGCATCCATACGGGGGTTGTGTGCCGGAAAAAAGGTGTTTGCGAAAAAGTACATGATCGCGCCGCGAGGTAGCGCTAGGGAGAAAGCATTGTAAGCATTGGTGTTTCCAACCAGCTTCCTTCGTTTCCCCAATAGATAGCGCCAAAAAAGTCGAATTTCCAGTGGAACAAAATATTGCATTGGATCGGAGTTCTATTAGGTTATCCAAATACAATGATATTACGCACATCCGTCAAAACTTCTTCTAGAATGTTTTGTACACCTGCTAAGAGTCATGTAAACAAGGCACTGTTTCTTTGATGTTAGTTTCCAATAATGTGAAGTTGCCAAAATACTACTGTTAAAAAATATATAGGTACATATATATAAGTGATGTTAATTTACTTTTGATAATATAATTTACTTCTTATACGTCAATTATTATTATTATTTGTTATTATTTTGTTTATTATTTTGTTTGAGTGTATATTTTGTTAATATCAAATATTATTTATTCTAAATAAATTTATTTTATTTACCTTTATAGGTCTGTTAAAATAATCCTTTTTGAATGTTACGTTACTTCGCTAAGGCCATTTCATCTGCACAGAGACATCATGGGCTTGTTATGAACACAAAACTTCACACAATAAATACACAAACATATAAACTCGATTTACATTTAAAAAAAATAAAAATCACCGAGCTCACTACATTTACTTATTAACTTACTCATGTAGTGAACTCGGTGACTTTTGTATTTTTGTAAATGTGAATTGTGTTTATATGTTTGTGTATTTATTGTGTGAAGTTTTGTGTTCATTACAAGCGCAAAGCCTGATGATGTCTTTGTGAAGATGAAACGACCATAGCTAAGTAAAATTCAAAAAAGATTATTTAAACAGGCCTATAAATAGAATAAATTTATTTAAAACATATTATTTACCGTCACCTTTAAATACCAAATTTGTATATATGTATAAATTATAAATGTTATGTAGTACATTTTATTTATTATGAGTGGTCTTCATCTCTTGTATCCAATTTTGTACCGTTATATTATGGAAATTTCACGAAAAATCACTAAATTCTCAAGCAACCAAATAGAAAATTTGCCATTGTTAATTACACAATTAATTGTCTTTTCACAAAGAAAATTTG
>JAGFPH010001768.1:200261-211074 GCA_018207615.1 Philaenus spumarius | reverse complement strand
TTTACATTTCAAAAATTGCCTAAACTACTTTCACGATTGTATTTTAGTCAATATATGCTATTTTAAGGCAGATGTTTTCCTCCTATATAAATAACAGTCAAATTGTACACCAAAATCTTTAGGACAATATAAAATCCAAGATAACATACTATTATGCAATTAATTTTTTAGTCACATAATATTAGAAAATAGTTTAGGCTTGTTAGTGATTAGGCCTTTCTTGAAGGAACTGGGTCCTATTTAGTAACATCGGTTCCTATTTATACAAAAAGCTTAAATCGTAATAGTTTAAAAGTGGTTCAAAATAATTAAGCAAAAAATGATTAAGGGATATTTTGGTTTTGATATATTATTTATAATACGATTGATAGTGATGACCGAAGGTACTTTATAGAATTCCATATTCAATTAAAAAACAAACACAATTTTAAACTTGTAGAAATTACAAACAATGTGTTTGTTTTTTAATTATTATATATAAATCTGTATTGCATATTGCCTCCAAATGGAAGGGAAGTAGGAGTGACGCAGATAATTCTACATATTTATCTCATTTTGATGTCTGAACTCAAACTCAATTCATTACTACTTTATGAAGTTTGAGAAGGAATTCAACAATAAATTATCGATTAGTGTTGATAGCGTTGTAGAAAATTAAATCCTTTCTATTATTAAATTTCAACAGATTTGCCTGCAGGGGTTTACTCGTAATTTTTCCAGTACCGGAACGCTGCCGGAACTGGCCGAAGTGACGGAAGGGGGGTCGGGAATTTTTTTTTGAAATGTTCACTTCTAAAACCCCTATTTTATGTATCTTTGGTGAGTTTAAGGGTGCAGATAATGTGCTTACTTTTATAAAAAAAGTACACATTGCCACGGGCAAAAACCCGACACAAATGGGCTAATTAGGCCTAACAATAAAAGTCAGATATAGAAGCCAATAGGCATAAATATGCAAATGTAGAGTAGTAATAAGTAAAATAACACTTTGTAAATAGATATCACAAGAAAATTTGTATGTAAAAAGAAAGGAAGTAATTTAAAACAATTATATTGTAAATTGCAGGCCTAGTCAATGTTAAACGTAGTAGAAGCAAAGCTCAGTGAATTATTCTAAGGGAAATCGACAGGATAATTCTTGTCAAGTTTTGTCGAATGTTGCAGAACTCTGTACTGTTGCCATGCGCCATAAGAGGCCATGTTAAATTTTTAAAGTTTTTAAAAATATAAAAATAGTAAATTCTTTTTAAAGAAATGTGTAGAGGAGAAGAAGACAAAAATAATCTAATTAACAGAATTGTTTTAATTAAAATAATTAAAAAGTTATAGAGCAAATACTTTGGTCAAAAATGCTAAAATCCACAAATTAAAATAATTCAAAGGCCTAAATGGGGGATAAAGTAAAGGATAATAAATTAATAATAATTAACTAAAAATAAATTAACCTAATTAAATAATTTTGAATGAAAAGGCTCAAAAATAAATAAACTAAAATAACTGATTAAATCAAGGGAAATAAGGCTATGTAGTAATAAATATATATGAAATAAGGTGTAATATATAGGTTTATGTAAGATACCATGTGAGAAGGGGGCATAAACCAAAAAGGGGGGTTGCCAAATCCAAAATTCGACAATTCACAGATAATAGGCCACAGAACCGTGCCCGAAGTGAAGAAGGAAAAATGAAGGATAGTTTTGGAAGTTTGGGAACCAGAAGAAGATGGAACCAAGAAAATTCAAATTTGGACCATTTTGAAAAAGTTAAAATTCAAAATTAACGAAGGCGATAACTTGAGAACCAGGAACCCTAGAACTACAACTCAAAGGAGGAAGGAATCAGAAGATGGTCAAGAATCCAATGAGCCAAAGAAATCCAAAATCGGACCAGGGGTTACAAAGTTAGAGCACTTTGAAAGTTTTAAATAAAGTGCATAATTCCTGTATAGACTGGCACAACTTGTGTAAACAGTGTGGGGTGAGCTAGAGGGATGACGTAATGGTTACCACCACCGAGGCCAATACAATTACTTATTGCGCTGCAAATGAAATAATTAATTATCGATGAAACTAAAGTGGATTAATTAAAGTAAAGTCGTGGGACCTAAATTAAATAAATAAAGGAAGATTCTACAAGCTAGAAAAACCAAATAAATCACCAGAGAAACGAAGTTGCTAAAAAGGGAAGAGTAAGTCTGTTGACTTCGATTTGAACAGTACGAGGTTGAGGAAAGGAGAATTAAATTTAGTTGCGAATTGATAGTCACCCGAGGACCACGTACAAGTCTGCAGAAGCAGCAGTAGGTCGGCGAATATCACCAACTCCGGTACAGTTAGGCGGGCCGTAATAAATCGCTATAATTTAAAGAAGAGGAGTGATCCTAAGGGATTGAAGATTAGTTGCGTTTAGATAGCCATCCAAGGACCACGTCAAAGTTTGCAGAAGCAGCAGTAGGTCGGCGAAAATCACCAACTCCGGTACAAGTCAGCGGGCCGTAAGAAATCGCTCTACCTAAGGAAGAGGAGAAATCCTGGGAGGAAGGAAGAAAGAAGAGGATCAAGGACTTCATTCCAAGGCCTAAACCACCTAGGAGGAAAGCTGCGATCAATCATATTTATTTGTGAGTAGCAAATAACCAAGCTATATAATTTTTTAATATAAATACAATCCAGAGATAAATTTTAAAAATAAATAAAATCAAAAGTAATAGTAAATTCAGGGGAAAGTGTAAAAGTAAAATCATTCAGGAATATTCCCTATTCTCACAATGGTATAAAAGCGTTTCAAAATAAATGTAAATAATATCATAGTAGTAAATATCAGGAATATATTTGTTTGAAAATTTTAAGAAGTGGAGAAAGAAGAATTAATTTGTTTTTTGAAATTAAAAAAGTTTTAATTTTCAAATCTTAATTTCTTTCATTTATGAGTTAACTACCCTATACCAAAAAATTTAACCAGTGCTCTAGAATAAGTTAGTTGATAAGGTTCTATTAATTCTTGTGTGTGACATAATAACTCTAAACGGCACGGCCCGGAGAAGGAGTCAGGCTAGAGCTAGTGAAATATTATATAAAGTGTATTTATTACAAACAAATCTTTTAAGATTTAGGAAAGTTAGCGTATTTCCTATTTCTTGTCCACGTATGCGCGCAAAAAATTATTTAAGGGCAAATAAAATAGAAAATAGAGGCGGGTGCGACGTAACAAGTGACGTTAGAACCCGAATTTTGAGTAGGTTGTGCGCGTGTGAGAAGCGGCAAGTGGCTTCAGAACGAGGGCCCGAAACCCTTTGAGCACGACAGCTTACGAATAGTGCGTGTGCGGCGTGGCAACATGTATATGTAACTTATTTTGTACTTGTATATGGCACATAGCAAATTTTAGAGACATACTATTTTAAGCAAAAACTCAAAAAAATTTCTACTATTTAGTCAACAGTCCTTATCAGAAATTTAAATCCTCGATAAAAGACTGTAAACCTAAATACATTTTAGGTTTACAAAAGTCACAAAACTAAACAACATCATAACGTCAACGTCAAAGAGACCAGCCACTTTTTAGTTTTTCAACGTGCGATCGGCGTTCAAGAGCCTACGTATAAATATTTTCCTATTATGGGGTGCCTTTCGACCTTGTATTTGTGACGGCGTTTGTCAGTGTAAAGCAATTATTTTTATGTATATTCCGTGTTGTGCTCTCATTTGGAATATTTATTTTTTAATTATTTAATCGTGAAATTAAATGAGTTATTCGATAAGTATTAATCACTAAATGTGGTCCAAATTATATCATGTTTGGTTTTATTTTTATTACAATAATGATCATGCCGAAAAATTTAATAATATAAAAGTTTAATAATCGCTTTTTTAAACTTTTCGGCCGCCTCAACTCCTCAACTGTTTGGTGCTCCCAAGTTGTCCCGTTTCGATTCCGAGCTAAGGACAATGTGGGAGACTTTACTGTAGTTGGCTCGCATAGTCGCAACGCTCTGAAGATTGGCGTACGTAAAATTCTGAACTAAGTGATGAATGAGTGTGATTGAGGGAGTGGATGGTCTAATGATAGATAAAACAAAACGAAAACAATAATTAGTAAAAAGCAGTACCGGAACGGCGTTCCGGCACCAGTAAACCCCTGATTGCCTGAGGTATAGAACTAATTAATTATTATAGGTTACTTTCAGCCTACTAATAACACAATATAATAGGGAGAAGCAGGCTTGTGTGAGGAAGTAAAATAGTTTTGAACTTGAAACTGACACAAGTTTTCATGATGTCTATTATTATTTTTGTTTAATTACCTTACTGTCTCTTTCCAATTCATTTCTCAACCACTCAAAGTCGCTGTAACGGCGGCGTACACTAGATTCCTTCACTTTAAACACTGGCAGATTAGTCTGTAAATAATAAAATACAATTTGTAAAATAGATAGATTACAAATATTTGTTTGATCATTTAAAGTGCCACCATTTGAATAATTCACTTTAATCAGTTTGTTTACAAGAAAAACAAATTGATTAAGATGAAAATACTAAAAGAAAATTAAATATGAAATAAATACCATTTTTAGACCAAATTTTATCTCACTAATTCAAATTTTCATAAACATTTCAGAATTATAACTTATAACCAATTTGTTTTTGGTTTTTAATTTTAGTAGTAGGCTATACTACATGAGTCAAGGCATATGCATTAGTAGATTAATACTCATACTAAATATGAGCAAGAAATCTGTACTGTATCATTAACATCTGAGATTAATATCTTACAACTTTGGCTACTTTAATTTTTAAACATACATAGGCCTATATATATTTAGAAAGAAAAATCTTTATTTTGTTTATAGAGACCACACCAGTCTTTGATTTACATAAAAATTGTCTGTTAAACACAAATAAACTTGAAAACTAAATATAAAATTAATATACTGTACAATTCTCCATAAAAAATGTAGGACAATCTATAAGCTCAGCAAGTAGCCTATTACTTTTTCCATCAAAATAAAATAAGTATCTAAGTGCTTTAAAAACCAATACGTTAAACCAATTTCCTAAATTTCCAGGAGTTCAAGGAAAATCAAATTACATTCTCTTCATAACCACAGACCAAAATACCGATGAAGTCAAAATCACAAGAACATAACATTATTTTACGATAAGCCACCAAAAACAAAAACTCAATATCATACAATTACTCTAGGTCTAAACAAGCTATCCATATATTAAGAAGGAAATATGGTGAATATTCAGTATTTATGCTTCACCTTGCCATATATTGTGATTAGAGTGCCAATATATGCAAACAAAAATATTCTAGTCTGTTATCCTATTATGTTCAGTTGTTCTGTGTTATAATACCAAAAACTCTTAACTGCTACACTATGTGTTTAAATAATTAAAATACACAAACTATAGGCCTACCTTTTTTGTAAGTTAAAAGAAAGAAATAGGCCTATAGTACGACTAATCTATAAACAATATTTATGAGATTGAAAAAAGAAAATCATAATAATACCTAAAGCCGCAGTCAGACTAGGCTGGTTACCAGCCGCTAGTAACTAGCCGCTGGTAATATTACCAGCAACCAGTGCAGGAGAAAGGGTTCACATTTGAATGTGCAAGGCTAGTTAGTAGCCGCTGGTAAAGTGACTGTTGATGTCTTGAAAACATCAGCTGTTTATTTTTTCATATGAATATGTACTAGCTGACCCGTGCGAAGCATTCACATTTTAACTTACATAAATCCCACTTAATTAAAGGACACACCGTATATTTAGTATCGTATAGTGCGTATATTAATTAAAAATAGCAATGTAGTGGCGTAACGGCAGCTCTTCAGCTGGGTATTGTTATCATCAGTTTTGCCAACGTCAGGAAAATATCCCTACAACTTACTATCTTACATCACTGTTACTTTCGGATTCTTTTTATTTCTTTTTCTTTTTTCGTATAATTGTATTTTGAATATTTTTCCGATGTAGCGGTTAAGGAAAGCTTTAAAATGATGCCTCATTCATGTAATTTGATGATGTATTAATTAAGGAAGTATTTTTTTGGCTTACCGACAAAAAAATGGCCTTGAGAAATAATATATGTGATTATGTGGGTTTGTAAATCCTGCCTTCTTTTTCTTCTGCATTTAGAATAACGTACGAATGTTATGAAAATGAATAGTGATATGAAACTAATTAAATGATTTTCTTTGTTTTTATCGCGGTATTATAATATATGACAAATATTATCTTTAATTTTTAAAAAAACATGGACGGGATTTGCAAAAAAAATTTTAAACTGCATTTTAGGTGGGAATATTTTAGGATTGAAATCTTTAAGCATAGTTGCACAGTATTATAATAAATCTTAAATAACAAAAATTGTAGGCCTACCTACAATTTTGTTTCGTTTCTGAGTTTAGATTTTTTAGCCGTTAATAATAACTACTCCTTTTATGAATGTTATTTTAATAAACGTGACAATAACAACCAATATAATGCATTTAAAATATTGATTATAAAAAAAATCAATGACAAAGCTATAACGGTTACAAGAATAGGGTTCAACAGAATTAATTCAACCGGGCTCAATAATAACAGAGTTTAGACCGGGCTCAATAATTACAAAAACTGCTATTTTTAATGAGTGCAAATTTCCAAGATGATTGATGCCGAACTATCGAGCCTGCCCGATTATCGAGGTCTTACTGTACAAGATAATTTTTTGTTGAATTTGGCAGGTATCAAGGGAGGATTAGAATATGGGTAAAACATGTCAACTCCATTGAAACATATCTAACGGCAAATTTGCGTCGTCTCTCAGATGAATGATTATGATTCTAGGGTTAAAGAGCTGGTCATACTTTTGTTGTGCATTGCATGCCACAGTTTATAGGTCTCTAAATATTTTTGAATTTACTTTTATTCATCCGAGACAAAAATTCACAAACAACACTTTTGAATATTCCAAAACACAGTGAACATGTCATGATTTTGTGGGGTGAAATTATTTGCCTAAACTTCATTTTCTTGGGATGTATTTAATGCCTTCATTCTATAGATTGCCATTTGGATACCAGTGTAATATTAGCCAACCGTTTTTTGTCGCCAATGACAATTAAAAACTAATTGCCTTAAAAAACCTTCACTGGACCACTAAAGAAAAGTCAAACCTCTGGTTACACGATTGGTTTTGTGAACATCACTTAGCATTTTCAGCATACAGCTTGAACACAGAGTCCAATATTTTATTCGTTTTGTCACAAACTCCTTGAAACATGAGGAAATTATTGTTGAAATTGTAAAACATTACATTTTCTGAACCAAGCTTAAGTAATGATCCTAATCATGAACATTAATACCACTATTATACATATTTAAGTACACTAGCTCAATGCTTTCAAGGCCCGGAAAAATGAGTAAGAATGAGTAACTCACTTTAAAAGTCGTCATATGATGAAGAACTAGTGTCGCTGGTTGACGGTTCATCATACGCTACTTGAGATTTATTTTTGTCGTATACCCTAGGTGGCCAATGGGCGTAAGTTTACTATTCGACCCTATACTAATATTTTTGCAGACAATGATGTTGTTTTACATTCTACCGTTAAATGTTGAATACAGGTAAACATACTGTGACTAAATACTATATATAGGTTAGAACCTTTTAAGTTTTTTTTTATTATTCTTGCATTTCTGTTGCCATAGGGTTGAATAGTAAACTTGCGCCGGCCAATGAATTAACATGATTCAAGGCCCGGAAACATTAATAATGATGAAAACTTACATTAAAAGTCATCTGGATCAGTTTCTGCATCAGAGTAGGCCTACTGGTATTGGAAACATACTGTGACTAAAGACTATAAGTTAGAACTTCAGGCTTTTTTTATGCTTGCAAAGCCTTTCTGTTATACATAGACAATAGTTAATAAACATAGGGACCCTATATAAGTTAGAATGTTAATTTTATTATCTATGTATAACAGAAACGCAACCATAAAAAAAATAGCATGAAGTTCTAACTTATAGTATTTAGTCACAATGTTTCCAATTTGTAAACATATTATAAGTTATAAGGTAGTAGCCTATATTACTTCGGTTAACAATAAGCTGCATTAATGTAAGACTGTCCCACAAAAATGGATTTGAACTACTAGCCTACACAATGCCATAACAACTGATTTCAACCGCCTGCCTCCGACCTGCACTTTTAACAAACCTGCTCGTTAAGGCCACTTAACTTACCTTATTTTGTTCTTCCCACTCTTCAAACATGTTTATTTGTCCACATGATTGCTGTCCATTAGCGATAACATAGGGCCTATCTCAATATGGAAAGGGTTACTTCTGACAAAGTTGTAGTCAACAATCACCAAATACACTTCATTGGACTTACCATAGTCAGTAATTAAGTTGTTAGGACTGTTTCAATACTTAATTAGGCCTAACCAAAGCAATAATTGAGGAACCTATAACTTAGCTACTTTACAATCTAGTATAGATTACGGTACTCAGTCATAAAGAGTTTAAAACATAATTTTGGGCCAATTAAACAGATTAGGCATAATATTTTAGAATTATTGTCGAAATATAAATAGGAAATCGTTAGAACCCAAATTATAATTTGTATAGCAAGAATAAACTAGGCCTAGGCCTATGACTTGAGCACTTACCCTCATCCTAACTTCATAGTCGGTGTACCTCTTCTTGGCTACTCCATGAGTTATTGGATTAATAACGTCTATTTCAAGAAAATTTGCTGGTGCTGCATATGCATCATCAAGAGTTTGTTTTTTTACATTTAATCGACGAGTAGCATCCACAGTTGTATCCGCCATCATTAACGCCTACTACTAGCCTTACTCAAACCGATTCTCAAACTTGACAAGAGTCTAGTTCACTTGAGTCTTGATTCAAGTTTTCCAAAACCATAAAATATTTACTTTCCAAGTGTTTCTGTTTACCATATGTTTCGACTTTCCGACACTGACTGCTGAATGACAATATGTCATACTTTAAAGATTGTTTTACAATCAGTATAAATAATAAATTAAAAACCACTCTAGTAACCAATGTTAAAATTTCTGTGCATAATGTATACATTGAACCACAAAATAAATATTATATTATTAAAAAAAAAAAAAAAAAATAGTAAGAGAAAACAAAACAAAATTATGAACAGAGAAAAATTGTAACTATCTTGAAGAATCCTTCAGAATAAATAGCATAAAACGATAAATATTTAAAAAAAGTTTGATTTTATACTATAATTTATTCATTAGTTATTACTTGCTATTATCTTATTAGGTGGCATAGACAATAAATATGCACATAAATGACTAGAGAATAATATATATATTTATATACTTATGCATACCTGCCGTACAATAAGTTGTAAAAATAAATAATTGTTTAGGAATATTTTAATTCTTGTAGTTTATGCTGGCTAAACTACCAAAAGCTGCATAAAATATTGTTGTTTTCTACCTTGTAGTTGTAGTGGTGCTTCTGCTTGGTGGGTAGTATCATTGACTATATAAGTACTCATGCTAATATAGTCAATGGTAGTATGTTATTGATCATATTGATGTAAAGTGTATAAATATAAAAATATATACATATATATAATATAGGTTAGGTTTTCTTGGAAATTCTAATTTGCAGTTTTCTAAACGGTTTAATAAACGGTGAGTCTTATTAAAAAAAAAAACCTTTTAAGATTAATTTGTGTTATTAATTTTAGGTAATTTAGTTTTGCAGGCTTATTTAAGTGCTGTTTTGGGGAGATAATCTCAATATCAGTATATTTAAAGGTGTTTCATAAAATCTAAGTGATTTAATGAATTTTGAACGATATTTTGCTATCCATTTTGAAAAATCAAAATTGTTGAGGAACTAGATTGTAAAAACCCAAAAGGAATGTTTTATAATCCCTATTTCATGCCCCTAGTAGTGTGGGCCTGTCCCTGATAGCCCTTTCCCTCTGCCTTTGTAAATATACTGGAATTAGTTGATACAATAAAAATTAGGTAGGCCTAAGTTTCATTAAAATATAGCCTAGTCTTATCAAAAATTCACCAGGGTAAAATGTAGGCTAATGAGAAAGGAAGTTATAAATTACACTTAGGCCTACACCTTGTCAAAAACTAGTGTGTTTAGTGCTTTATCTCGTAATTAATTAGCAGGCGCAAATTTACTATACGACTCTAAGCCAACTGTAATGCAAGAATAAAAAAAAAGATAGCCTGAAGTTCTAATTTATGGTCTTTAATCATCAGTAGTATGTTTACCTGTATTCAACATTTAATAGTATAATGTAAAACAAGGTTGTCATCCGCAAAAATATCAGCCGAGGGTCGTATAGTAAATTTACGCCAATTAGCATTCTATTTTAGTTACTTTTATCAAGGTACTTTAAGTTAGCTAGCTGCTGCATTCAATTGAATATAATTAAATATCAAACGTTTGGGATCAGTTACCCCTAATACACTGTTTTTTTTAAATTTAGTTTGTGTTTTATTGAATGTAATTGTAAAATCCAGTGCATTCAGTACAAGATTCAGTGTAGCCTAATAGGAAAAGTTGTCAGTTGTGGAATTCCATCTGGAGCAGAGGTAGCAGGAAGGAATGAATGGGCGAAGTGCTTGAGGATTAATCTTATATCTCTATAAAGGTCAAAGAAGATTGGCTTTATAAATAAAGGAAAGTACTTTTTTCAATGCTTTATTAGTACTTACAAGGATATATATTTTATATATGATAAACATTTTGATTTACGGTACCAAGTCACAATTAAATTATAAAAATGAATTACCTTAT
>JAGFPH010001768.1:179990-199109 GCA_018207615.1 Philaenus spumarius | reverse complement strand
CAAATTTTCTTTGTGAAAAGACAATTAATTGTGTAATTAACAATGGCAAATTTTCTATTTGGTTGCTTGAGAATTTAGTGATTTTTCGTGAAATTTCCATAATATAACGGTACAAAATTGGATACAAGTGATGAAGACCACTCATAATAAATAAAATGTACTACATAACATTTATAATTTATACATATATACAAATTTGGTATTTAAAGGTGACGGTAAATAATATGTTTTAAATAAATTTATTCTATTTATAGGCCTGTTTAAATAATCTTTTTTGAATTTTACTTAGCTATGGTCGTTTCATCTGCACAAAGACATCATCAGGCTTTGCGCTTGTAATGAACACAAAACTTCACACAATAAATACACAAACATATAAACACAATTCACATTTACAAAAATACAAAAGTCACCGAGTTCACTACATGAGTAAGTTAATAAGTAAATGTAGTGAGCTCGGTGATTTTTATTTTTTTTAAATGTAAATCGAGTTTATATGTTCGTGTATTTATTGTGTGAAGTTTTGTGTTCATAACAAGCCCATGATGTCTCTGTGCAGATGAAATGGCCTTAGCGAAGTAACGTAACATTCAAAAAGGATTATTTTAACAGACCTATAAAGGTAAATAAAATAAATTTATTTAGAATAAATAATATTTGATATTAACAAAATATACACTCAAACAAAATAATAAACAAAATAATAACAAATAATAATAATAATTGACGTATAAGAAGTAAATTATATTATCAAAAGTAAATTAACATCACTTATATATATGTACCTATATATTTTTTAACAGTAGTATTTTGGCAACTTCACATTATTGGAAACTAACATCAAAGAAACAGTGCCTTGTTTACATGACTCTTAGCAGGTGTACAAAACATTCTAGAAGAAGTTTTGACGGATGTGCGTAATATCATTGTATTTGGATAACCTAATAGAACTCCGATCCAATGCAATATTTTGTTCCACTGGAAATTCGACTTTTTTGGCGCTATCTATTGGGGAAACGAAGGAAGCTGGTTGGAAACACCAATGCTTACAATGCTTTCTCCCTAGCGCTACCTCGCGGCGCGATCATGTACTTTTTCGCAAACACCTTTTTTCCGGCACACAACCCCCGTATGGATGCAAGATCTATTTATTATTCATGATCTATGGTAATATGCAATCTTTCTATAAGCAAGTGAACACAATTAAATATATTGCAGTCTCCAGTCAGTGGGTACAAAAGTTCAATTATTGACAAACTTATAAGACAAGAAACCCGTCAATAAAAATTGAAAAATTTATCCTTTTGAAACAACTCAAAATGACGTACAATATATAGTTTTCTAAAGAAATAAAAAAAAAACTATTACAATTCGAAATATTGCATTAATCCAAAATGAATAATTAAAAGAAGAGACCCCGACGCGATCTAGCGGTGAAATAGTAAACTAACCCGGTAATCGCTACAGACGAGTTTTCCTAAGCAAATTAAACTTTTAAACATAAGAATCAACCGAATCTAAATAACAATCTAGATTATGAATAATTTAACCCATCATCGGATATAAATAAATGGTCAAAACAGAGGAAAACCATTCAAAATTAAAACATATTAGCATGCATTCGGCCTACTTTATAAAAGACAAAAATCTTAAACACGTGAAGTAAATTCTATAAATATCCTGTTATCAAAAATAGGTATTGCGCAGGCACAAGTATCAAACGATTCAGAAATGAATAAGCTTCCCAAATAATATAATAAGTTAATATAACTAATCGAAAAGAACACTCTAATTAAATGAAGAAAACATGCAAATTCACCATATTTCAGTTAAGAAATGTATACAGAGGCCTACAACAGCTGGCAAGTATGTAAGACGTGGTCGAGCGATATGATTGGTCGAAAATATTCGCGGATTAATCTCAAGATATAAATATGTTAATTTCTTAAAAACATCGGTTTTATGAAGATGAAAAGAATAATTATTTCCTAATTTAATATAAATAGTCCATAAGATATTTACTAATTAAAAATTGTTCTGAGATCTAAGTAAAAAACTAGTGTTAAGGTGATAAACAACAAAAAATAGATGTATGGTTTAAACATAAAACGTAACGTGAAGTGTAATGAACAAATTTAACATTTTCTAAGGGAAAGCCTATTTGTAACAATAAAGAAAATTGTGATTATTACATTCTGACCTAAGGTCTGGTCAAAGACATTTCAATACATAAGTGCTCTCTTCATATATAAAACCATTGAGCGAAAATATTACAAATCAAGAATAAAACATAAGGGTAAATGACCCAATACTAAATCATGAAAATTTCATTTATAGCCTAATGGTATAAAAGATAAGTTGCAGAAAGAAATTTCGAAATCGGTGAGACCTAACCTATTTATTGAAGTGAAAACTTCTTTAGCGGCGTTGGGCACTTTTTGCTTGGGGAAAAAGCATTGAATTCGCGACCGTTACCACTCGAGATATAGTATGTATTATATATATATATATATATATATGTATGTACGCAACGCGAATATACTACATAGCACTTCTTATTGGGAGAGGAAAAAGCATCAAACTCGCGACCGTCACCGCTCGAGATATAGTATGTATGTATATATATATATGATATTTGTGTTATATGTATATTAAATACCAAAGTCAGCAAAGTCATTAATGTTTTAAATTATTTACCCTTATTCTCCTCTTATATTAATACTGATAAAAATATAAATCGGTCATAGAAGTTATCACTTCTAACGTGTGGTCTTAAGCACACCCAATGTTTTTTTTTTTTTCATTGTACTTTATCTTGGCTATAACAGAAGTTACTTTTCTTATTATTTTGAAAGTGTTGACTGTAAATCAATAACTTATTTTTCAAATATTACTTAACTATATCAATGAGTAAACAATTCCTTTCATTTAATGAACTTGTATATATATGTTATGTGTATTGTAAATGTATAGTTTAATTTGTTATGTATAGATATGTTTAATGAATTATTTTTTTAAATTTTGGATGAACCGGCCCGAAAACCCTACCCGGAGATAGAATTTCATAAACATTAAATGTACATGAGCTCATTTTCGATTGAATTATCTACTTGATTATAGATATATAATATATTTTGAATTCTTTGATAATAACTTATGATTAGGACATTTATTTCATAATTTATTTTCCTTTGTTATTTGAATTAAGTTTGTTCCTTTTAAATGTTTTTGAGACAATTAAAATTTTGTTAATTTGAACGAACAGTGATATTATTATTTTATTTAGAAAATTGATAAATTAAGAGACCGATATTAGATATATCAAAAGGGTAACGTTTCACTTTTTTATAATCTTATAGTGACATATAAACATACATAAAATTTAGATATCATCAGAACACTTTCTTTTTATACTAGTGGGGTTTTATTAAACTATTACAGAAAGTTTACTCAAATCCTTGCTTTACGTAAAAGTAAAACAAACGTATTTAAATTCAATAACAGAAAATGCTAATTGCGTTGATGTGAATTGCGTAATTGCTTGTTTCATTGCCGAAAAATAAGCAGGTAGTTAGGGGAAGAGAGGGTGGCCTGTAACCATAGATATGAATAATAGTAGTACATATTAATTTATGCCTGTGACTCATAGAGAAAGGCGGGAAAAGACACAAAGACAGTACCAGTTGCAGTTGACTAGCGGTCCGTCAGCTTTACATTGTAAAATTTAGTGAACTGCGTATCAGTGTTCAATTAATCAACTATGAGTATACTGAAAGGGCGGCAGCCATCAGTAAAAGACTTATGTTTTTAGTGGTGTCGAGGCAACAGTCACTAGTAGCAAAACTACACTATAGTCCGATTAAAAAACATCGATGTACAATAATAATTATTCTACATCTATGGATTTAAAATAACTTCAAACCTGGCGGCACAAACTCAACATCAAATTGTTGATCCATTAACAAAATTAGGAATAAAATCTTGAAACAAATGTAGTCGGATTCAGGGACTAATACTTCATAAAAATGTAGTTTTTCATGGATTTGTGATAGTTCTTTTTGACGCTGCCATATATTTGTCGAAAAAAATCAGGCATTTTTCTATTTACTCTTAAAACCTCTGTTTTGTTTTCCGAAATTGAATTCCTCGTTTTGTTAATGTGGCAGCGTTGTGAAGTTGTGTTTGTACTGCCGCCGCGGCCGCTCCTCTAGGTTTGAAGTTATTTTAATCTGACTATAACAACAAAACTAAACGTTAATATATTTAACTAAAGCAGGGTCAAAGACACGGCTAATACACAGCACAGGTTCAGGAATAAGACAGGATGGCTGGAGGTGGGGTTCTAGCGATACAAAGGCGGCTAGACCCCTTATAATTTACTAATAAATCAGTTTTGAAACATTTTGATGTTTATTTTAACTTGCCTATTATCCTCTACCATCCATTATTAAAAATGAACTTAAAAATCCTATATTATGTACTAGTTTTAACATATGTGTTGTATAACAGTAGTTGGGGGGGGGGGGGGATGGGGGGGTGCGTGCGGGGGGGGGGGGGGGCAAATTTAAGCTTGTCCCCTCAAAAAAACCCTTGATCCGGCTCTGGATACCGTACATGTTTTGACTACCGCAATATTTTGGTCAAAATAACTATGCTTGAGTGTGTTATTGTGTTCTATACTGTTTATAGATTCAAGATTCAATTTTATTAGTCCTTTCTTGACAAATATTACATTTGTATAAGACAAGTCATAACACAATGATAACCTACAAGCAGGTATGCAATACGATAAAGTACAATTATTATTGATAACACTAGCAATATAACAAAATTGATAAAATAGCAAATATTATAGTAAAATATACACATACAATTTATTATCTACAAATAATTTTATTTTATTTTATTTAAATTCCAATTTGTTTACGTATGTAGAGCACAATTTATGTGAGATGCATCAGCAGAAAACTATTACCAACAAATTAACAGTATATTCTTCAAAAATACCATTATAAACATTTCAAAAGCATACACAACAAACTATCAAAGTAAGATTAAACCTATAAACAATTAAAAAGCACCATCAATATTAAAACTTTTAAAAATATGACTGTAAACAGTACACAACAAAATAATTAAAATATATCATTGTAAATAACAACAAAACTAGTCTTTTTGACAATTCCACATTGCACCCAGACAAGTAAACAGAACACTATTACCAAGAAAATGTTCAACATTTTTAACTAATAACTTCATTCAATGCAACATTTAACATTAATAACTAATACATACAATTCAACATTCAATTTCACATACCATCAAAAACAAATGCAAAAACCTACCTAGTACCATTTTTATGTACAACATGCATGACAACATCAAAATATTCACACAATACTCAACCCAGCCTGCATGCGCACACAAAGAATTCATCCACCTTATACAAACATTCTTTTATTAGAAAATGTTTTAGAATTTTTTTAAATTTAGCTAAAGGTTCCTCACGAATTAGGCAGGGTAAAGCATTGAAAAGTCTAATACCCTGTTGCATAGCACTATTTTGTGTACAACTATATTTGCATCTATTTATGACTAGGTTGTTACTTGTTCTAGTAGAATAGTTGTGTATAGTATTGTTTCGCAATAAGGTAGGTAGGCTATGCCTAATGTATAACAATTAATGTATATTAATTTTCTTTGTTGACAACCTCTATTGAGTGATTGATAGTTTTGTGCACTTTGATGATGAAAACTTAAGAGTTTTTGAAATTGCGGTTGCCTTTACGGTGAGAATAATAGACCACTTGACAGTGTACCTTAGGTGCAAACCTCATTACAGAAAAGTCCATATTTTAATGTACTTTTGTATCCAGAGTGACATCTCTAACAGGCTTCGAGATTAACTACATTTGGAGTAATAATCATTTAAAAATTGAGTATTTTGCATTTAAAGGTTTTGAACTTGCATGCCTTTTTTTCAAAACGGGGATAACCTCATATGCACTCCGCCTTTCTTAACTGTTGCAACTGCCTGTTACTATGTTTGCTCATTTGTACCTATTGGATGTCATTAATAGGGGAATATAATAAATTAGAATCACCTCTTACAGTTGATGAGGTGTATTGAAGAGTAAACACTTGCGAAACTTTTGCCATTTTTCTAAAACCTAATGACTGTTTTATGACTCGCAGTCAGAGCGTAGTTGTTGATGGACATTAGTTTGAATAAAACTAAAAGTGATCATTTTTGCAAAAAAAATGGTAGTTTTCTTGAACTGATATATCTTTTTAGAATTTTAAAATTTTAAATGTTCAAATATCATATTTATATCATCTTAAATTATAATTTTGATGAATAGACAACCAAACGGTGCCACTGTATAACCGTTTTTGTGATATGCTTTTAAGTCATTTAAATTTATTTTTAATACTTACTAACTTTCTTAAAAGCCTTCTGGTCTTAGGTTTTGGCCCTTCATCCTCCTTCTGAAATGTTTAACAAAATATATCAGATTGATTATTTGAATGACAAATCTTGTTTAGTTAGATTTCTTCTATTGTTTTTTATATATAAAACAAATACATTAATTCTTACCAAACCTGTGGACCAGGTATAGAGTCAAGGTGTAAGATACATGTACATTAATTTCTATCAGTTTAACCCTATCATGACAACACATTTGTAGCGCGTGATTGTATTGAATATTTGACCAACTAAAAATCTTCCAATCTCAAAAAGACAAACACCATTGGAAAGGTAATGTTTCAAACTTTAACATTTCTTTCTAAAACGTATATTTACATATGTAATCATTGTTTTAAAATTTTAGTTTTCTGTAAACGTTTTGCCG
The DNA here is from genome assembly GCA_018207615.1 of Philaenus spumarius. Lineage (NCBI taxonomy): Eukaryota > Metazoa > Arthropoda > Insecta > Hemiptera > Aphrophoridae > Philaenus > Philaenus spumarius. Next base: position 192,255 of record JAGFPH010001768.1, on the reverse strand, counting down.
CGCGTGAAATACAAAGCTATTATGCTCTATTTTGTCACTTCTCTAAGGCTGAATTGCACTCGGCCGGGATATTTTGACAATAATGTAGGGATACCTTTGGATTGGTTAAGATTTTATCTTTCTAAAACTGCCATCAAATCAAACGTCACTTGTATAGTTCCAAAGATATGGAATTGTCTGTAAACCTTTGCAATTGAGCAGATTTCAACCAATAAAACAGCACATTTTGCGTTCAAGATATCTTCTATAATTCGAATTATTTCAATAGACTTTTTAATATCTATTTATAGACCAAAGTTCAATCTTTCATTTGATGTAAAGCAAACTGTAATTGACTTTTTAGATGTTATTCAAACAGCAGTTGAAAGTACAGACTTGCGCAGAATTCATACTACCGCTTGAGTTCACAAAACGCGGCTGTTTTAACGGTCATTTTTTTAATTTCCTTTGCCCGCACGAGGTTTCATTTGTTTCATCTCATTTTGTGATTCAAGTAAAGCTAACTCAAATACTTTTATGAAACAACAATTTATAAGTAGTATACAGTTCAATTCTTTGATTTATTCTCTACACTTTGTTATAATAATATTTCATTAGCTAATATTCCTAAATTACGTTTCAAACCAGGCCTAGTTTTGTTAGTACCCTTGTAATTGGAACATAAAAACTGGTGTTTTCAAAATAAGAAATTTGAAATTGATAAATGTTTTTATACAGTTCTATTTAGAACTAAATTACGAAACTTTTTTATATTTAGGGAAAAAATTACAAAAAATGTTTACAACTTTTTATGTAGACCTAAAGTTGAACTTTTACTTTTCGTAACTGAACATTTTTTGTTTCTTGAGCTAATAACTTTGATCTATGTTTGATACTGTTGGCATATTTTGTAGCAAATGGATGCTGTGGTTTTTATTATTTGGTAATAACATTGCTCAGGACAATTTTATATATCCAAGTGAGTCGGGTTTGATTAAAGAAGTGGATGTTGACTTTTAAAATGTCAGGAGCATACTAAGAATAGTATATGCAACTATAAACAAATCATTGATTATCCTGGTCACAATGGGTTTTAGAAGAGGGAACATTGTTGTGAAATATCACGGAGATTACCACCTCCGCATGTTTTAGCAACATTGATCTTGACACTCGCTGCCTTGGTAGAAAATACATGGTTGTGCTCTGGGATTGGCATCAGCAGTCTTTCAGCTGCTCACCGAAAATGGTTCTATCCGATCCATTCTGTACGGATATGCGATTTCTTCTGTATCAATAGGTTATAATGTCATGTTATAATGGGAAGGGAATAGTATAAAATTGTAATTCACCTTTAGGTATAGACAGTTCCGACTTACCTCTACCACCAACTCTGCGCTAAGATCTTGCACCAACAAAGTTCCACTTTCTGTGTCACCTTCCTGTACCTGTACATGTTAATTATTTCATTATTTTCTACTACTTTAAGTTGGACATAATCAAACATTAAAATGTTGAGACAATTAACCTATAGCTTACATAAGGATCATCCTAACTAAAATATGAGATGCTACTTTTTATTTTTAAAAAAATGTGTAACGATATCAATATATTTTTTCTTAAAATTTATACTTTAGCATCACGACAAAACACTAATTTATTGTTGTTAACATTTAGAAAGATCAAAACCAAGTTAGAATAGATCATTGAATCATCCCAAAACAGTTCTGGCTATGAAACAGTTCCATATTGTCCGTATTTGATTATACTCCAAAATCATAATTAAAAACCATTGAAATTGGGAGTAGTTGTCTAGAAAAACACCAAGGCGAAGCTCCAATAGGATTGCTAGTAAAAGCACCATCATTTTCATTAACCTTAATTTGCATTTATTGATTGATAATTTTTTACTTGATTTTCTCTTTAGGATTGCTTCTGGGTGTGCGCCTGCCCTACAGTAATACAAGGAACAATACACACACAGTTATGGACAATGGTTATCTTATCATGCATAACAGATGCATTATACCCGTTAGTGTCAGAATCTATATTGCTATCCAATAGATTAGGATACAATGACTGTGTGAATGCTTATCAATTTGGCTATAGGTATTTTTCTTAGATGTTCAGTAATATTTCTAAAGAATAATTATTACTATATGAGGTAGCTGCCGTACAAAAATATAATTCTTTTGATTAAAATTTGTTCTAAAAAGTTTTAACAAAATAAATTGATCAAACTTTTAGTTCAGAGTTGCCGGTGAAAACAAACAAAAACTGGTCTTGATGCTTATGAAAAAATCGTGACTGTTAAAAATTTGGCGACCCACATATTCCAACTGAAAAAGTAGAGGACACAGGAAGATATGACGGCAAGATGAGAGAAGGGACTTGAACTATTGAGAAACATCTCTTGCTCTGAATGGTATGCTCCACCATATTCTTATAGTTTTCAATTAAAAGAAACATTTAAATAAAAGTTGTTATTGATATATAGATAAATATATATAAGCAGGTTTGTCCTGACTGACATAGGATCAACGTAGACCAAAAACTACTTAAGATAAATTTGAAGGAATATTCTTATGGGGTCTTAGATGCACAATAAGAACAAATTTTGATTTTAAATGGTGAAAATACGAACGCTCACTCCCGGCCTTAAAATAGATAAAGACAGCTGATTCGGATCAAAAGCTTAGCAACACATGTTTGTTGAATGCATTTACATTCATTACCATAGTAACCAACTTCGCATATTTAGAAACAGTTTGTTATTCTTCACAACTGAAAAATAAAAGCAAACAAAAGAAATGGCTTACTGTATTAAAACTCAAACTTCTGTTGTTAAATACTATAAATAAAACAGCTGATTTGGAGCAAAAGCTTCACATAATTTTAGGTTAGACCTATAATACTGAACCGACACACATTTCTTAAAAGCATTTATATTTATTACCATCTTAGTAACCTACTTGGTTAATTTAGAATCAATTATTTTTTTAAATATCCAACAGCGTTTTTAGGTTGGAGGGTTAATATCCTTCTACTGTATAAAAATCCTGTTATTCACCCATAAAACCTACTGCGTATGTGTCATGATCTAGGATACCGTACCCCCATCACCCTAACCCTATACAAGTGAATCTGTCCTAATGAATCGTCATTTCAGTGAAAATAGAGTATACAATACTGTAATCTGTTCCCATTTGCTTTGCCACTAGTCACCACAGGGATTGGTGAGCAAAGCGAGCAGGGGTGGATAAATATAGCCTTTATAAAAAATTATTATAGTGGTGAATTATTTAGTTAAGCTGAAGTAAAATTAAAGTTCAAATACTCCTGGACGACATCACTCATTGTTTTAAGCTAACTGTTGTTTGATCCAGTGGCGGATCCTCGGGGGGGGGGAACGTCCCACCCCCAAATCTGAAAAAAAATTGAAGATGTTTTCTCCATCATCCACACACTTATTCAAGTTCTGTGTACCTTGCCAGTTAGCAATGCAAGTGCGGAAATGTAATTTCTTCCTTAGGCCGTGTTATACGAGCGCTGTTAGCTCCGTGTTTTCAACGTCACGTTAATGTCGGTTTATTGGATGGTAAATGGAACCCCGGTGGTCCATGTTATACGAGCGCTATAAACGCTGGCGAATCCGCGTTGACCGGGCACTTTCAACGCCGAACCAAGTTTTACGGAGCGCTGTCAACGCGCACTCGCAGCGCAGACCAGAGAGGCCACAGTAGTCAGAAGTAACGACTTTGTCCTGGTTCTAGTTGTTATTGTTTATTTCAAAGTGGTTATTGTGTACTTCAAAGTGACAAAATGTTTGACACTGAAAAAATTATTTACGCTATCGAATAGCAGCCACCTCTTTATGACGTTAAGTCAAAGGATTATAGCAATAAATAATTGAAAACTAAATGCTGGAACGAGGTTGGTGAGACAATGCCCCATCATCTACCCTTCCTCCTACACAATCCCTCAAATGTTAGACTGTATGGTGTCCATCTTGGAAGTGAGTGATGCCACGTTGACAGAGTCCCGCGTTGACGATACGTTACAACCCGCTTTCAGCGTCATAACTTTCGAATTTAACGCCTGGTTTTCAGCGTTATCAATGCAGCGCTAACAGCGCCCGTATAACATGGCCCTTAAGGTACCATGGTTCAGAAAACATTGGTTGGATTGGCTCTCTTATAAATACACCACGATGTAGCTTACCTATTGACCAAGTGATTGAGGGATATGAAAAATCAGGAGGAAACCAAAGACTTTTTCTATAGCGTTAGGCCTAAGTACACTCAATATAAATTGAACTTCAAATGTTGTGATTTTAAGCTAAAAACCTGTTTATTTATAATTTGTATCAAGCTTGTTTCTTTGAAGTCAAAGTTGTAAAATTTTTCAATTATAGTAGTCTACTCTTTAAAACAACTGTAGTTCTGTTCAAATAATTAAAAGGTTTACTATTATACAAAATCTGAATAGTAAGATTTAAAAAATCTTGTAAAAAACATAAAATACTGAAGGAAAATTTTAAAATGAAAAAATCTCCCAAATTGTTTCCTTTTTGGTTTGACAATTTCAAACTGCATATCCTCTATCCCCCCCCCAGAAAGTTCCCCTCCCAAAATGATGCTCTGGATCCACCACTGGTTTGATCTAATATTAAACTTGCAACTTATATTGTTACTGTAATTAATACGGATTTTACCTTATTCATGGGGTCTTCATCGAAAGCCACATTTGTCGAAGTAAGAGTGTGAAACTGAGTCGCTATCTTTCCCAGTTTCAGTTTGCAAGTACCATTAGGGAAATCAATGTCAGGAATTTCTTCACAATGATTGAAATATTTTAATTGGAAGTCATCTGGAGCATCTAACAAAAATATGACTTGGTTTAAATTTGAGTTAGTACAATAGTGAATGAAAGATTATCTTTTTTTGGTGCCATGAATAGGATTATCTAGTCCTCTTTTCTAACTAACCCAAAAATGAGACCCAATGTAAGAGTCATCCAGAAAGTAGAAAAGTTTTACTTTGGCACATCTGTAGCCGCACGGGCCATTATTGCCATAACTGTTAACCACACTACTCCTACAAGTTCTGCTGTGTAAAAATATTATCAACTGTGAATGTCATTTAGTTTTTTTATGCAGAAAAAGGTATTAAAGGCAAATTAAAGAAGGCTGTTTTGGTAGTTTGACGGTGAATGAAGCTTTTGTAAGGAAAATGTGCATTTTGTTTAGCAAAGGAGGAACAAATGTTGATATAGGCCTAGTTCCTTTAATCACTGAAGAATTAAAGAAATATTGAATTCATGAGATTGTCATGGGAATCGTCTCGGTTACAAAAAAGTGAGTACCACTGTGCAAAATTTGGTTATTCATTACAAAAAACAACAATAAGGAGCAGCATTGACATTGCTAGCTTACTATCACCAAAATGGAATACACTTGTGGATTATATTGTTAGTATCAATAGAAAGGAATTATTTCAAATCTCCAGTAAAACAAGCAAACAAAATTGAAAGCATGTACAGTTGATTTATTTCATGTCAAAAGAACAGACAGTAAGCATATTGTTGGATGCTTTACTGTCTCTGATGTGCCAAATAAAAAAAAATGTAAATAATGTTGCCTAGCAGCATCAGCTTGCCCACAAATGGCTTTCAGAAACAGCCATGAAGTTTTGACTTAGTGCCCAGTGATTTCCACTTAATTACTTAAGGGTCTGCTGTAGTTGCGGCCATCTTGGGTTTTTATCCCATAAGAGCGATGTTAAATTTCAAACCATTTATTTTGTTTATTTTTTATTATAAAATTGTTTGCAAGGTCTCATTTTAAGCACAGTCGCAATACACATCCATTTTGCAATTTACATTTTTTTAAATGCTTTTGATTTGCTATGTAATTGACATTTTGTAAGTACAAAGTTTGAATTTTTTCCTAACACAATAAAAAATTAATAATGAAAAATAATTTGCAAAATTTCCGAAATTTTATAAAGAATATTCAGTTTTTTTTTCAACACTCAATTACAAAAGATAGACTTATAAAATGGTTTGAAATGAGGCAATTTCAAAGCGTTCAGCTGCAAGAAATTGCACTGTTTAGATAGGGATACAGTGAGAAGCGGTTGCTTTCTCATTTACTGGAGCAGACCCTTAAGTAGAAAGCATTTTAAAGTAGGTATTTTGAAGACTAGCTGGAAGAAGTTATCACTGAATGTTTCTAAAAATCGATGACAAACTAAAACTTGTTTAAGTAAAACAACACATTCCTTACTTACTAGATGACCCTTGTACGTATTAATATTTACTATACCGTTATTATTTGTTTTAAAATAATGTTTAAGGGGAGTCCGTAAGTCCTATCTCGCCCATGTTAAATTAGCCTATTTCATGACCCATTTTCTTAGAAACTACTAAAGGTATTATGCTGAAATTTTGACTACATGTTCAAGACATCTAACTAGTAACACTGATGGAAGGGTTTGGCTTTGTACTAATTAAATATAATTTTATAGATTTTTAAATAGTAGGTTACAAAAAACAGGTAGAAAATATTATATTTAAACGTATAACTTTTATAAAAAAATTTATTTTGATAAATCCCTGTGTTAAAAGACGCATGTATGTCACCTAAATAAGCACAGAAAATTTCATCCCAATATCTTTAATGGTTAGTGAGAAAATGGGTCAAATATGTAAAAAATATATAATTTCGGGAAAACATGATTTAAAAAAAAATTACAATCAAATGAAATAAAAACATAAATAATAATGTCCTGGGACATATGAAGGGTTGTCTGGATCTTCACTATCAAGGAGGTCTTCTTCTAGTTTCCTTTTGGCTAAAGATTACTTCTGACGGGCTTCTTTTTGCATTTCTTCCGTAGCCTTTTTGGCATTCCGCACTCGCACTTTATCGATTTTCATAAACACTTCAGCACAGTTCTTTCCCACTTAAAACCCAAGCTTCTTCAACATTTCACACCTTGTAATATAACCCTTATTGAAACAGGAAACTGCATCATGAACCCCTAATGTCATAGTTTTTAGACCAACAAAAACGGTTTTAGGCAGCCGATTCCAAATAACGTTATTCGGCGATTCGTTAACATTTTGACTTTTCCCATGTAAACATTTATTGAGAAGATCAGGACTTGCTAGATCCCTAAAGATGGGTTTTATGTATTCCAATATGACTTCAGGGAGGTAGGTATGTTTAGTACGATCATATGTTTGATTTTGTGACATGGCCTATATAAAATTATAAAATTTAGTATGAGTATGTGGCGATGCTTCAAAAAGGCAGACCAAATTACACAAATTTTCCTCTTGACATCGCTCAACATAAAAATTAATAAACACGTTTCTAGTTTATCGATTTTTGTAATTAAAAAAGTAAATTAAACTAGACAATTGTAGCTACATTATACAATTATTTTTTAAAAAACGTTTTTTTTTTTCATAATTGGCTTACGGACTCCCCTAAACTAATAAAAAAAACAGTAAGAAATGAAATACTAAAAACTATTAATGAGTTTATTTCTAAAATGTTCTTACTAAATATCTGTTGTTTGTAGTTTACTTATTGAACATAGGCTTAAAGACATAGTTCGGTAGGCTTGTAGAAGATTTAAAGACAAAGTTTTAAAAATGCAACTTTTTTGGGATATTGTTTGTAGTAATCCAGGCCATGCTTTAAGTCACAAATGGTACTAGGTCCTTAAAAACTACACCAAGAATAATTCAAAAACACAAAACCCTTAAAACTGACACTCTAATGCCTTTCCTTGGCTCCTTGAAATGAGATATAAAATAATTCAATCATGCAGCTGAACTGCTGACGGGAGTGGAGCGAATTTCCAAAATTAAATTTATTTTTTATAGGGTTTCAACCAACTATTTGGAAAATTGCCCTACACACGAAGGCCCTGAATATATTAATAGAACTTGTTTGCACCTCAACCTCCAGGCCTGGATTTCGCTCTGTTCGTTCTAAATTGCATGTTTTAACTTGACATTGTGGCCTTGGATTATGTAATACTTCGCTTCGCTCGCAACGGATAGACTCATTTTGCGAGTTTGCATCCCGGCCTTCGGCCTCGGATCAGAAGCTGCCTCCTCGGTAAAATCCACCACGTTGAATTGAACTGGGTACTTTTGTGGTATTTCACATTTTGATAGATTTTGAGGTGTTTAGACAGGCTATAAGGTTGTGTAAAAAAACAAAATATGCAGAATAATCTCCTATACCAGGTGTCTTAAAAGTCCCACTCCCCCCCCTTTAACTTTTGTGTTTGTTAAAACAAACAAATATCCTTTGGGGAACGATACTAACTTAGCCTAAAGTATCTTTTGAAGTAATCGGAAACTTTGAGTGTCCCCTAAAAATGGGGATTTTGGGGGAACTCATAATTTTTAAATGGGAATTATGGTCATGTGATACCTCATTTTAAAGGTCTATTTAAGACTAGGAAAATGACATAAAGAAAATAAAAATGGGACCACCCAAAACAAAATGGTGGCCATAAACGTGTTGAAATAACTCGACATAAAGTTGCTAATATCTCGAACAGGAAGAGTTTTTAGAAAAAATTTTAAGAGACAAAAAATGTTTATTTCAAAGTGCTTGACCTGAAAAATTGCTTTCAAATCGATTTCGTAAATTTTATTTTTTACAAAATTTTCCAAGATGTAGGAGTCGACTTAAAATTTACAAAATCGATTTGGAAGCAATTTTTTATGTCAAGCACTTTAAAATAAACATTTTTTGTCTCTTGAAATTTTTTCTAAAAACTCTTCCTTTTCGAGTTATTAGAAATTTTATGTCGATTTATTTCAACACGTTTAGGACCGCCATTTTGTTTTGGGTTGTCAGATTTTTATTTTCTTTATGTCATTTTCCTAGTCTTAAATAGACCTTTAAAATGAGGTATCACATGAAAAAAAAATGGGAAATGGGTATAAGTATTTCCCATTTAAAAATTTTGAGTTGTCCCCAAAATCCCCCATTTTTAGGGACACTCAAAATGTCCGATTGCTTCAAAAGATACTTTTAGCTAAGTTAGTATTGTTCCCCAAAGGATATTTGTTTGTTTTATCAAACACAAAAGTTAAAGAGGGGGAGTGGGACTTTTAAGACACCTGGTATAAATAATTATTATAAAACCCCTTAAAGCTCACTCTTGTACGAAAAATCTCAAAAAAAGTACACTTCCTGTCAAAAAACGTGCTTCCAGTTGTTGGATTTTTCGCTAACGAACTAGTTCAAGCGACTTAGAAAACCAACGTGTGTACCAAATCGGACATAAATTAGAGTTAGAGTGTGAACACATTTTTTTTGGTGCGAACAGACACACACATAATATATAGATTTTATGACACCCGAAAATGTGTTCTGTGAACCTTGATCGGTGCTCATTGACCACTCCCGACCGTCGGTCTCACCATAAGAGTCGCTGCAATAGCTCATCTTTTTTATGGAAATTCACTAATAACAATTTATTTTCTATTTCAGTGAATTGCATTTTATGCGGTTTATTCTATAAATCTATATTTCGCTTACATTTTCTTTCAAGGTACGGAAAACCCACTAATGAAAGCTACCACAGATATAACTATAGAATACATTATGAATGGTCCAGGTATAGTATAGTCAATTGCTGCTATATGGTGATTGTGAACAATGTGGACAGAGCCTAGAAATACATCTGAGCTCTAGGTATCAGGTACCTACAAACTTGCTTACAATCAATTATAATAATTACATATAGGAGGTGTATTAAAAACTAACAGAATGTGATATTTTACGGAATGTGTAAGTGGAACTACATTTATTGTTTAAAATACGGTACTCTACTACTTGTATGTTATTTCAACCTGCTCTTCTGAATGTTTAGAATATCTTAGAAAAATGTAGACCAATCTTAGAAAATGCACAAACAAAACCATGCTAATTTTATTTTAGTAAATCCATCAAATTATAATGGTGAGAAAATCAATTTTTGGGGAATGAATTAAATATTTAATTAAACACGGTAATATGTACCAGCCACCAGCACTTGCAAATTACACACTTATGACTATAAATGTGAAATTAAACAATGAATTACTCAAATTATATTTTATAAGAAAAGAAATAACTAACTGGTTTTTGTAATCCAACTACCGGTTACAGATTTGAATTAAATATTTAATTAATTGATACAAAGATACCCAAATTCAAAAACATTTAATAATAAAACTAACATTTTTAGGAACTGCATGCTAGAGAAAGGTTTCAAGGACATAACACGGAAAATGCATTGGAACAAGCTGCTACAATCACTCCCGTAACTTGCCGATAATTGTTTTTACATATCAGAATATGTAGTTTTCTTATTAATTAATTTAGAAGTTCATCTTATCTTTAATGTTTATTTTCTCAATTAAAACTTGTATTAATCTATGATTTTAAATAGTTATTTTTAACTATTTTCCTTAGAAATTAAATTTTTCCTTGACCTTAACCAAAATTCCCTAACTTTTCCCTGATTTTTCCAGAAAAGTAAAATTCCCTGACTTTCCCACGTTTTCCCTGTTGCTAGCCACCCTGTTTATTTATGCTAAGTGCAAATATCATTGGTCTTGCTTTACTCAAAGTAGATGCTGCCCAAAACACTCGGGATATTACTTTTGGAATGTGGTAAAACCGCAATAACTTTTTCATGTCTTTCCCTTCTATAACATGTAATCAGTACTTTTGTAGATGTCTGAAGTGTTTCATCTATTGAGTGTTAAAACGCTTACGTCTTTTTTCCTTAGTTTGGTTCAAGATCCCAAAAGAAAGTAATCTAGATAAAACAATTCATACAGAAGCTGCGGAACTTGAACGTAATAAGATAAAATTTTCCATTTAAATAAAAATCTTTTTCAATACCCACCAAATTTATATAAACGTAAGAGAAATATAGTGTATCACACAAATATTTGACGAACCTTCAGTCAACACAAGTCTAAAAGTCATGGAGACTTTCTTCGATGAAAACTTCTTATATCTGATCAACACATTCAGTTTCCGTAACATTTCCTCCGTTTGCTCCTTGATTTCTTCAGGAGTGTCAGTATTTTGAGAAGGGGAAAATTGCCTGCACATAAGATAATTTAATAGTAAACAAACAAATGATTTTATGGATAGTTATTCTTATTCATTTTCATCTTATTCAGCTGGTGACATCAAACTGACGAAACCGTCTACGGATGTTATTATCACTTGGAGAATTACATTTGAACTTAATACAGACCGCACGTTGCACTGTTATTACAGATTCAGTCCTTCCAAACTGTAAAACACAAAAAGCTTTCAGTTCACTAGTCGCCATCTCGGCTACTAGCACTTTCTAACAAAACACAAAGGAAATAGGTGCACCAACAAAACTATTTGAGTTGCTCTTTTATTTGATGTATTATTTATAATTAATTGTAAGTTAAATATAATAAATACTACAAAACCCTGATATTCACTTTGAACCTCCCTACACATTGAGTAAGACGTGTGAGAAGATAATAAATTTGATAGAATAAAACTTGAACAAAGAATCTCACAATGCAGTTATTTACTCAAATGTGTTTCAACGACAATGTTGCCAGCTTCAGTGTTGCATGAGCTCAAACTCGGTTACAGATTGATTATTGTAGCTCGTGTATCACTGAAGATGGTGAAATTGTCGTTGAAACAAGTTTGATTAAATAATTATGTTAATTGTGGTAAAACAAACAAAAACAACATATAATGAAATTATTTCATTATGAATTTACGAATGGAGTAAAAGTACAGACCGCAACGGGAACATTATTAATACGCTAAATGATTAATTTGATGACCATTGTAAGGTGCAAAAGATTTTACAGTATGTTTGTGTCATGTGTGATATAGTGTAAACTGAGAGGGGAAGACTTTGAAAATAGCCCTTGTGAGGCTGAAACTGCAGTCATTGTATATGACTGAAAAAGTACCACTGGAGGTAATAAATTTAAATTTATTAATAAAATAAAGTAGCATGTACATTTAGATTCAGTTGCTGAACAGTTTTAATTAAATTTGATTGCACTGACCTGGGTTACGAAGTGAGATGAGGGATATTATTAATTCATATTTAGATAAGTTTATTACAAGTAGAATTTGATTGGTACGGTGAACAAGTGATGAAGCCAAATCGCATAGTTGTGTTTTGTAGTAAGATAACGACCGAGCTAGTAAAACTGAGTGGGAGCAGAGAGTTAAAAATAGAGGGGAATAAAT